>VXAL01014055.1:0-29002 GCA_013399475.1 Chauna torquata | reverse complement strand
TCTCCTCTCCTCTCCTCTCCTCTCCTCCCTTCCCTTCCCTTCCCTTTTTTTTTTTCAGCAAGAAACAAAAAATTAAAAAAAAAATCAAACAGTAGTTATCTTCACATGAAGGGCACAACTCACTTGGACATCAGCTGTATATCAGACAAAGTGTTCTTTTTTTTCACCCAAAAAAAGAGTACTAACCCTTTCAATCTTATTTAATCTAAAACCTTTCAAAGCCTTCTTATTTCTAGCATTGGTGTCAGCTATAAATTTACATATGACTCATTAGCTTTTGTACTACAAGAATTTCTGCTTAAAAGACAGTGGGTTTTTTTTGTTTGTTTGCTTTGTTTTGTTTTTAAATAGACAATAATGTTGACTGTCTCCTTCTGACAGCAGCATGTAAGACTTGTATGTCATGTCTAATGAATGGTGTTGTTAATCCTTAATTGTGTATTTATAGTTTCGCTTATGGTTAAATGGGAAGAAAATCATTTAAAAGTACTTACAGGCATGACAATAGCTTTCCTCAGGGACTGGAAGTTGCCAAGATCAATGTCTTTTACAGTAATGGATTGTTGGAAAAAAGAGCTACTAGATCAAGGTTTAGTCTATATATATCAAGTTGTTCTTGGTTTAGTTATTTCTGAATAATGGTCATTGTGTGACCAGTCTTATTCAAGAGGAAAAGTAATTTGTTCCTGTTTAGTTTAAAACATTTTGGAAACTCATTTCACTTGCTCCAAAATAAGAACATGAACAGCAAGGCTATTCAGCTATCATTATTTGGATTAAATCAGGGTGTTACATTAACTTGTCCTTCAAATATCGAAATATATAGAGTGTATTTCCCCTTTTTTCCACAAGTGCACTGAATATCAACTGACAGCTTCTGCTTTTGTCAGAGAATGATTACAGATAAGAGTACTAGAAGACCTAGTGATTTAATGCTTTAGGGAGCACATGGTATTTTGCCAATAATAAACAGAGAAATCCACAGTGCTATAGCCTGTCCTTTTTTCAGTGCCTTGCTTCCTGTTAGGACTGTGCCATCTGCAGTGACCTTTAGGTCTTTGGCTAGTTTATTGTGCTCTGTTTAGAGCTGAGCAACATGAAAGTATATTTCATTTTTTTCATTCCTGTATGTATTGGTCTGTAGTTATCCATCACTAATTAAATTTAAGGCTAGAACTGTACAATTAGGGCTGGAGGTACACATTTCATAAATACAGCAATATAGTTATTGGATTTAAGAAGTATGGAATGAAAGGTACATAACCTCTGGCATTTACATTTTTCCAGTGTTGTTGCTCTTATAATCCATTGCAAGACAAATAGTAAATAATCTGAATTTAAAAATAAAAGACCTTCATCTCCCTCTCTTTCATCCTGGCTTTAGAAATCACTGTGGAGCTGGCATTCCTTCATCCACGTGCCTTTTGCAGGTCATACCTTGTGTCTTAGCAGATTACACGCTTTAGGACTCCCATTTGAAATTGATTTCTCTCTTTATTTTCAGTTTTTCACATTTTCTCCTGCAGGCAGAGTTTCTAAGTCTCTAACTGAATGAAGGTAAAAATTGTCATTTGAAGTGGGTCTGCATATCACAGGGCTTAAGTTCAAAGTCTCTGTGTTGGGTGAAAATGACTTGTCTGCATTCCTGCTTTTAAAATGTGTTTTCAGTGATTTTAGAAGGATGTGCCACAGAGAGGGGCACATCTAATGTACTTTCACCTCTCTGAAACTGTTATGATATATCACAACTGGCCAACAGTGGGTTTAGGTTTTCATCCACTGGCTATATTCTAGACCCTTTCTAGAGTGCAGAGCTTTGATTTGATGGAAAACAAATAATTTTTTTTCTTTTTTTTCTTTTTTTTTTTTTTATACCAATTGCTATCTCAGTTCTAGTTCTTACAAATGCACATCTTAATGGAGAATGCCCTTAGCAGGCAGCACACAGTTTACCAAGCTGTAGCTACTCAAGACCTTCTTTGGTAATTGGATTTAAATGCATCCAATTATATTGAAGGATAAACTATCTGAGTCTTGTCTCCACTAGGATTTTACATCAGGTTAACCACTCTGGTGTATAAACACACATCTCTGCAGCATAACTCAAGCCCATAGGACATGTATTTTTTATGCACTTATATTTTGTCCTCACTCAAGTTTTTCAACAGAGTGGTGATTGCATCTCAATAATGTGTGATGCGTTTGTTTAGGAGGTAACTGATGTAGTGGAGCTGGAAAGTTAAGGTCCGCTATCTGCTTCTGGGATTGGCTTAGTAGGTGCTATTGGACAAGGTATTTTCTTTCTTTTGTATGCCTCAGATGCTTTATCTTTTTGCTGGGAATAACAATGCTGTCTTCTGTTGTACCGTTCTTTCAGAGCAGTTCCTAAGAAGCACGGTAAAAAAGAAGGCTATTATTACTTCCTAGAGGAGGCACAGACTTTGAAGCTTAAGTTCAAAGCCTCTGTACTGAGGTGAAAAATCACTTTCTATGCATTGCTTTTCCTCTTTCTTCTGAAAAGGCAGTCCTAGCAATGGGATGAAGAGCAACTAAAAAGTCTGAGGCATTTATTTCCTTGACCTGCAATATGTACTTAAATCATTTAAGGAGAATTTAACCTATCTCCTAATTAGGTGGTTTTATGAACAACCAGCAGAGTATTAAAATTAAGCATTATAAACAGCTACAAGCTTGTAATTCAGCCAAATGATTTGGTACTTGAGGTAAGCACATCATAAATATTTTCAACAATCAGTGGTAAAAACAAGTTGTCAAGCAAGTCCTGGAAAAAAACAAAGAAAAATAATGGAAGAGGAATAAGGAGCAATTTATGAGAAGCTTTAAAGAAGGAGGTGGAGTCTTGTTCTTCATACTGAGATTATTTTCATTAATTACTTCCACCGACATATGGTAGCTATAGCTGGAGTTGTGTCAGGACGTTCCCACCTTTACCTGCTCAAACATAGTGTTAAATTCCTATGACTCAAGTGCAGTATGGTTTTTTTTTCTTGTACCAAATTAGTTGAAATTGTCTAGCCTGAAGAAAACAGGATATTCAACTTCTGTTGGACAGATATTACAAGAAATTTCAGCTCCCTAAAATAAAGCACAGTAAGTCATTATGAGCTAAAACAGGAATCTGTGAATGACATTTGTCAAAAAGATCTCTCTTGAACAGATTGTTCCCCTTTCCTCTACTACTGTCCATGTGAGAACAAATTGTACTATTGTATTTTGTTCTAATGTTTGTTAATGTTCCCTTAACTTGATACTGATGGCTTTCATTTCAGAACAATGTAAGGAAAGAATGACTTTCCCTGACGTATTAGATGTGGGACTTATGTTAAGAGTTAGAGTTGCAGCAGCAAAAAAAAACAGTGAAAGTTTTTAAGGTGGACACATACAACTATATTTTAGTCACACAACTGAAACTATACATCAAAAATCACAATGTGTGCTTCCACACAGGTACCACATGTTAGTGTCTGCTATCTATATGAAAATAAATAGCAGAAATAATGGTATTTTAAAACGCTGTATGCTTTTTGTTCTTGTATATGTTGATCTATGCCCACCTGGTCTTGAAGTGCCTCAAAATCATAGTTTTTCTTCGATGCTCATAGGGATCTTTATTCCTGGCCATTTGGAGCAAATTAAATGTTGTTTTAGTTTATTTCAGATGTCAGGCACACCTAGAAGCTGAAATTCCTACCATGTGAAAATAACCAGGGAATATCTTAGGCACTGAAAGCTTAGGACTGCATTTTTTGCAAGAGCTGCTGTGTCAGCTCTCTGCTGCCAGTTTGGCAAATCTCTTGTGTAAGGGCATTCTCAAAAGGCTGGTTAAGCTAGTTTACAGCTGTGTTGAGGCACCGGAGAGGACCCACGGATTTCTGAGATTAGCTCCAAGTGGACTTGAATGTAAGTCCATGCAATGCTCTTTTTTTTCTGCCTCAGTTCCTAAGTATGTTAATGGAGGTTGAATATCTTTTTAAATACAAAACAATATTTCAGTAATACGTAAATATACAATGATAGGTCTGGATGTTTTTTTGAACAACTGAAATGGAGAAAATAAATACCACATACTGAGACCTTAAATTCCCAATAAATTGTCATATTGAACCGCATTGCAATTGGTGATGTTACTTACTTTGTCCACTGACTTCAAACAATTGACTCTGTTGACAAAAAATATCTGTTACTGTGCTCAAGTAAAGTTGAAAGCTCATCAGAATTGGTTTAATTTTTCTTCCTCCAATAAATATGGGCATAAAAACAGTGCAAAAATTGCCCTTTCTAACTGCCATCCTGACCTGATTATTTCTTGACCTTCTTCCCAAAGTTTCTCCACCCTAGCAGTTAACTTTTCTCTCTATATTTAGCCTAAATCCTCTTTGCTGTGAGTTAAGCTGATATCTTGTCTTCTACACAGTAAATAAGGTAGAACAATTCTTCATAAGTGCTCGCCATGTGGAGTCTTCTTTTTTGTCACTTCCAGCCTGATGTTGAAAGTGACTTTCTGCACTGGTGAATAGTCTTCAAAATCTATCTCACAGTCCTTGGGTGAGGCAATGATTGATTGAAAATTTAAATGTGAGTGAAGGAAAGTAATAGAAAAAATGTTTGCTGATATAACTGTGTACTATAACGAAAGAAGAATTTGCAAAAACTTTCTGTCCTTGCACTGATAGTGAGACTATCCCATGCAACAGAAATAGCTTTCTCAAAGGTGTGGTTTGTAGGCTAGTCTACACTGTCCCATGTCATTGCAGGAAATTATGGCTATCTCAGGCAGTGTTTTAACAGGGAACGATGTTCTCAGTGTCATTCTTTTTATGGGACTAATTGATATAATTTATAGTCCTTCAGCTCATTAAAATAACTTCTGGATCAGAACTCAACGTATAGACGTAGGACTGGAAAATTTAACATGACACATTATTATAAGATAATAAAGATAATCAAAATATGGGAAATATATGGGATTATAGATAATCAAAATATGGGAATGATTTAATCATCACTAGGATCCCACGTATAAAATCTAAATCCTCAGGTGGGTGTTTAGACCTGGAGAACACACATGTTCCCCATGGGATAAGCATATATACACCGAAGTCCTGACTATGCCGGGCTGGGGTCCCACCCTAGTTACTGAGATTGTACATTAAAGTACTGTTCCATATCACCTGCTACAGTGAGAAATATAATGGTGGTAAGGGTTACCATGCTCATATGGGATGTGAGAAGCCTTCAGTCACTTTCTGCCGTTGCGATTAAGTTGGTTTGGGGTGGATATGTCAGTCTCATAAAGCCTGTAGAGGCTTAGTAGCATAACATAACAGCACCAGCTAATCGATTTCAGGGAACCAGCCCCCTTCACACATGGAAAGCACTTGGTATTTCTTGGTGTACTCCAGGAGGTGAAGAATTTTGCAGGGCTCCAGGTTCAGCAGAGGTGGTTCATTATGCACCGTCCATCCCGCCAGGGTCTGATCCTACCTAGGTCCAGGCAGCAGAACGGGCTGCTCCATTCACTGTGTAGCCTACCAGTTTGGACGCTGAAGAAGGAAGAACGGCACAAAGATCTTTAACCAAAGTGATGGAGAGCTGTAAAGGAGTAGGATGGGCAGCTGAGGCATGCCATGTCTTAAATGCCCTGACTAAATCTTTCTGAGCTTCTGTCAGGATTTTTAGCAATCTGAGTTATTCACCTTGCAAATCTAGATCTCCAGCATTTAATCTGATCCAGTGCAGAAAAACCAGTGAGGTTGGTTTGTCATGCGTCAGCTGGTTTTGTCACAATTTAACTTCCCTGATTTGAGGGGAATTACCTCCGGTTAGGATCAAAATAGCACAGCAGTGAGTGAGGCCTAGTGAGGGGGCTACAGATTGAAGGAAACAGACTACTACTTTTGATTTTGGCAGGCATCATATTTATGCCAGTGAGCTGCATTTGAACTACCTGTAGGATCATACTAAGATGTTTACACTTCATTTCCTTGTTAAAATTTAATAGAAAATCATGGGCTGCAGAAACCTAGCATGGAGTCTCAGATTCTTATAACCTTATTAACTATTGCTGTAGAAAATATGCCCATTTTGAGTAAAATCTTTTTTTATTTTAAAAGATAACTAGAGAGGTAATGATGTTTTGTACACTTAACAATGGACAAAACATTCTTCTAGCTATTTGCAGCTTGGTCACCTAATCTCATCCAAATTCGTCCTTCCCTGTTTATATCATCCACACACTCTCAAGACATCCACAGATGCATACAGAAAAATATTCTATTTACTTGCTTATTGCATAAACAAATCTTTTCATTTATTGTGTGCATCAATGTGTTTACTCCTCCAAACAGTCAGAATCCCTCAAAATTTTTTTTCTGCACGTTCTGTTCTTAAATATGGCCCTTTTGTGTTTGAAACAGTGAGGTTTGCACACTAGCTATGCCAAGAAACTTGGCAAGCTGATGGATATGAAGTGGATGTGGAGTGAAAATAAGCTTGCCAACATGTTTTGCATTTAGTTGCATAATTTTTTACTGTCCTAAAGTATTTTCATGGCTACTTGTACACTACATTGAGGAGGACCTTTGAGAAGCAGTGGAGTTTTGTGCTTAGCATAGTCACTTCAAAAGAGTTTCAATATTAACACAGATATCTGAAGTAGACATCCCATAGCACTAGCTCATATGCCCATTTTGTAGGTATATTTACTTGAACCTTGACCTCTGGGAAAAGAAAAGAGACTCTGACGTAAAAGACTAGCTAACAATCACAGAATTTCAAGTAGCTGAAATGTCTGTAAAATCCATAAATAACCATTTAACTGTACAATGAATGTTTAACTGAAGAGTGATTTTCCTTGAACAAAGGGTATACCAAAAATCCCAAACCAAAAATACTTTGCCTGGGTAATAAGTCTTGGACTCTGAGTCCTGTGAGTCACTGAACTGAGCAGGACTTTCTTGGCTTATAACAACTGAGATTTTACTGAAACTTTTTTATATGTTGGTATTCAAAATACCAAAAATACACTCATAAATGTCTGCAGAAACAACATTTCTTGCGTTGTAGAAAGACTGTAGTTACTAAACAACATTTCTTTTTTACGTTTTTTAACTTAAAGGTCAAGTGGCACGTCATTGATTTCTTTCTTTCTTTTTTTTTGTCAGATACTGTAGTTAAACAGCTTCCACAAACAAATTTATTATAGGTGATTCATTGAATGCTTGCAGCAGCACTGCAGAGTTTAATTTTGAATGCAGTCAATAGGCCTCCGTATTTCCAAAACAATGCACAGCTAAAACAACTCTGATACATACAGAGTGGGACTCATGGTCACTGACATTTTCAGTCAATAATGTTTTTGAGTAACATCAGACAATACGTTTAAAATCAGCTGCAAAATCATTGTTCTTGTGGTACAAAGGTAACTACTTCAGAAATAATAATAATAAAAAAATAATAAAAAACATGCAGGAAAACAAACACTCCCTCACCTCCCTAACAAAAAAGAGTTGCTACAATAATGTGTATTTCTTGTAGAGGAAGTAATAATCAGCAGTAAGAAGTAGTGAAGGATGGTGGCCAAGGTCTCTTATGGTGATAGCTTGAAAACACTTTGCTCATTTCCTTCCCAGTTTTCTTCAGTTACATAGGATTTATTTCCCCAGCAACCACAGTTACTCAATAGTCAAGTGAGTAAATTTTAAAAAATGTTCTCTGGAGAATAACATATTGATATAATTTGAGTATTTTGTCTTCTACTTAAAGGTAGTTGATATAATATGGGTATTTTAGCTTCTACTTTGATCTTCTACTGCAAGGCTGCCTTTTTTATGCAAATCTGTTTAAATGGGAAAGGTGAGCAACTTCTGAATATACCAATGAAAACAGTTAGGGATTCCTTGATGTTGGATCTAAATTCAAAGTTGGCTCTGCTTCAAGTAGGAGGTTGGACCAGATGATCTCCGGAGCTTCCTTTCAACCTAAATTATTTTATGATTCTGAATTACGCTCTTCAGCTGGTCTCAAAGACTCTGAAGTAAACGTGATATCAAAGAGACACTAGGAGTCCAGTGTGTAAAAGTTAATCCCATTTCTCCAGATAATCTTTAAAAGATGGTAGCTGCGTCCTTATTCACCCTCATGCATAAAAAGAAGGACATAATCAAAAATCACTCTGTCTCTTTTACAACTGAGGTGAGAGAATTTGATTTCAATTTAATAAAACTATTGCAAAACTCCAGTTTTGCTTTAATACTCTGGACTGTCCTTGCCGTATAAATTTTTTATATAGGAAATACCAACAATTTCAACAGTTTGTTAATCCCATGGGAAACACTACTGAGGGCTTTCTTCCAGATCTCATCACCCACTGTGAGTTTTGTGACTTCAAATATGAAATGTTTTTTTGTCATAAACTGACAGCTCTTGTTCCATCCTCATCCCATGAGACTCTTCTAAAGAAAAAGGAAACGTAACAATCAAATTGCATGATAGGAAATGACAGGTTGATTTGTAGCATTTAGCAGACGGCTGCTATTATTATTAGACAATTTGATACAGTGGAAAAAATGTAATTCTCTATTCTACAAACACTTTAGTGCAAATGTCTTATGTCAGAACATTTTTATAGCTCTTTATTATAACTCTCCAATTTTTCACACTTTGTTGCCATTCCCCAATTTGTGAGGAAGCACTGTTTTAGATGAAATGCTGTATACTTACTTACTGTCCTTTCAAATTGTCCTGGTTTCAGCTGGGATAGAGTTAATTTTCCTCCTAATAGCTGGTGTGGTGCTGTGTTTTGGATTTAGGATGAGAATAATGCTGATAACACAACAATGTTTTAGTTGTTGCTGAGCAGTGCTTACACAGAGTCAAGGAGTTTTCAGCCTCTCGTGCTGCCCTGCCAGCGAGGAGGCTGGGGGTGCACAAGGAGCTGGGAGGGGACACAGCCAGGACAGCTGACCCAGACTGGCCAAAGGGATATGCCATGCCATGTGGCGCCATGCTCAGCAATAAAACTGGTGGTGGGGGGAGTTGGCTGGGACAGGAAAGGCTGCTGTTCGGGGTCTGGTTGGGCGGTGATTAGTGGGTGGTGAGCAATTGCATTGTGTGTCACTTGCTTTGTATATTCTTTTATCATTATATATTATTATTACTATTATCCCTTCATTTTCTGTCCTATTAAACTGTCTTTATCTCATCCCGTGAGTTTTTACCCTTTTTTTTTTTTTCCAGTTGTCTCCCCCATCCCACTGGGCTGGGGGACGGGGGAAGAAATTGAGCAAATGGCTCTGTGGTGCTTAGCTGCCCTGCTGGGTTAAACCACAACGCAAATACATGTGCCTGTGTCACATCTTATTCAGATCCATTTGTCAGAATCTAACATCTTTTCAATTTTTCGTCCCGTGAACCTGTATGAGTAGTTGAAAAGTGTGTTTCCTTGGCATATTCTGTAGATTACTGAGTGAAGAATTTCAGGAATAAATTACTTAGCCTCCTGATTTAAACTTTTTTTTTTAAATTTTATTTTCTTTTTCCAAAATTCATAAAAAACACCCCTCCAGTTCTGAGTGCTTTGTGACAACAGATGGCATAGGAAGAACTTCTGAATATCCATGATTTGAGGAACTGACTTGGTACCAGCTATGGCATAAGACCTATCCAAAAAGAAGATATAGGCCCTTCAGCACTTGCAACGGCCTCCTAAATGTCTTTCCTAAAAAGATTAAACTTAATCTATTAAAAATCTGACATGAGTTACATGTGATGTATGAGTCAGTCCAAACCATCCACGGCATTGATGGATGCTACCTCCACTTCACTGAAGTCAATAAAGAAAACAAATCAGAAAGAAAGAACCACCTGGCTTTGTTTGCTGTGCCTCTCTTTCCTCAGAAATTAGAATAACTAACATACAGTAAAATGAGTTAACCACTGTAAACATGTCTTTTCCTGCAATTGATATCTGATGATTTTTACGGTTTACTCCCATTTTATTTCATTGATTTCACTAAGAATACATTGGGTGACTCTTGAATGCAATTTCCATGAAAATATACCAGGGTTACCCTCACTGGTGTGAAGTACAGGCAGCCCAGTGGTGAGCAAGGGGCACTGAGGTGCGTGGCTTGTCCTCAAGTTTCTCAGGTCTTCTAGTTCTGCCTTAATCTAACCCTTTGGGAATAAACTGAACTGCATAAAAATAATGTGGTCAGTCTGTTCTCAGGCTTCTATTTCACCTTAAAAAAAACAAGCAACAAATGCCGAAAGAGCTGACAAATAGAGGGAACAACCTTTTAGACATTTTTAATCCAATAGAGGACTTTGGATCACTGCATTACTAAAACAATGAAGGATGACTGAAGTTTGGTTTTCCAAATCAATCATTTTCCTTTATAGGTTAAAAAAGACAATTTCTTGTCTCAGTGATAAATGGCCAAATATTGCCCAGACTTATAACATTTCCCATTGTTCAATTAATCTTCTTGTATTGAATATATTTACTCTAATAGACAGCAAAAGAGACAGAGGAATACGTGGAAACAGAAAAACATAAAAAACTACTATGTGAAGAAAGGGCACATTCCTGCAAAATGCAACATCCACCAGAAGTAACACGCTGCCACATTTTCATGACAAGAAAAGCAGCAATCAAGAGAGCTTTGCTGAACAGATTTTTCCACATTTCTTCCAATTAATTAAACTCATGTTCCGTTTTTATATAGTGATCCAAATGTCAATTACTAGTCTGTAGAAACTATTGTTATCAATTACTACACAAGACAGCAGAGAGCAGAGCCCCAAAATCTAAATGCAATGTATACACAAATACGTTATCTCTTGGGTTAGGAGTTGGAAATACAGCACACCTTGAGGGAGAAACCTCCTAAGAAAGGGAATCTATTGTCAGCAGAAAAACTATTGCCAGTATCTGGATTGGATGTCACAGCTTCCTCTCTTCTTTGGCTCTGCAGTGTCTCTGGGAACCCTGGAGAGTAGGTGGCTTGAATTTCTCATTAATCTGTTGAAGCCAGAACAACAGTAAGAGGTAAGCCACAGCTAGCTTAGTACAGCTCTTCATCTCTTCCTGCAAGCCACATGCAGTCTGCAGGAGAGCTGAGAACTGCCTTCAGTTCTCCTAAGTGCTAAGTACATTTCTCAGTTGCAAGAAAAATGTCTTGTAAACCCGCATATAAACCTATATATAATCTATATAAACCTATGTGAGATACTTACCAAACATATAGTATAAATGTCTAATAAATCATGGAATTTTTAGATATATTTGCAGAAGGTTGATTACTGTGAAAAAATGCTTCGCTATTCAACAGCTGTGGCTGTAAACTCTGCAGTCATTTTATTCTAATGTGTAGTCCTCTTAGCAATTAATATGAGTTGTGCAATAGAGTAAATGGTTAGACATAAGACTTGAGAGAAATAGTGTGACAATAGTTCCAATTCCAAGACGATCACAGAGATGCTTTTAAAGTTTTTTGGCTGTTCATTTTGTTTTCAATTAGACTAATAATATACGTCTCATGAAAGTAGGCCTTCTTTTAAATGAACAAAGTCCACAATAAAAATTTGTTTATTCCTGGACAATCAGATATGTGCATATTATCATTTTCACATTTGATCCACATGATCTCCAAGCGTTTTCATCTGATCTCGAGAGCTCATACCTGAAAAGTGAGGTCCATGTGCCATGTACATGCTGTCTGTGAATTAAAAGGATTTCAGAGAGAATTTTTCTAGGAAGGAAAATGACAAAAATCATCATAGGTGAACACTAGTAAAGGATAAGCAGCAGGAAAGTTAGTCTAACATAAGAATTCCTAATTTTTTTTCATACTCTGAGCCGTAATCTTAATGTCATATGTTATTCTCCTCTTCTTAAATTTCTGATTTTCCACTGCAGCAACACAATCCAATTATAATATATTTTGTTGTGTACATTGCAGAAAATGTTGTGAAGAATGAAGTTTTAATAACACTGAGAATAAGATTTCCATGAAGGCTCCTTGTAATTTGTGTGGTCTGGAAATTATAAATCTGTTTTAAACTCTGTAAGTCCCTACCAGCTGTGTCACCGATGTTTGTTGGGAGAAAGAATTCTTAAATGTGTAAAGCTCTGAATTTCCCCCTTGTTGGCTATAATGCTACAATGCAACACCCACTGAAATGGAGGAAGAGAATTCCCTGTACTTAATACTGCAATATGTAAAGGCAGACTGCAAAGCTGAAATCAGACTAGATGATCAGTGTTACCTCTGGCCCTCCCAGGCCTGAATTTTGTTTCACTTCAAGATGGTAAAATACCACCTCAGCTCTTCAGGGGCAGAGCATAGCCAAAGCATTCAAACACGCTAAATGGAACTGTTTTGCATCCAGATATAAAACCTTTTAAAGTCTAGAAAGTCGTAAGACAAAATTAACAGTAATTTCATAACAGTCCATAGAATCAGTAAAAGCAGAATGACTGAAGATCATACAAGCAACAGTATAATTTTGGTTAATGTTTCCAACCCTAAGTGCAGTTTTCAGAGCTAAAACACCAGCCACCTGAGAAACATGAAATTGTTCTTGCACAAGAATATTCTCTGACTCAGAATAAAGTGAAAAAAAAAACAAAAACAAAAAACTGCCTAATTACATTCAGATAAGGCACTCTCAACAGATGTTACACATAGGATCAATATCAAAGTATATAGTTACCATGATACCCCACAACTGTAATTATGATCTAAACAAGCAAAGAATAAAATAAAACAGAGTACCAGATGGATGGCTCTATACAAAAGCAATTTCAGATACTGTGACGTGACAATGATGATGAACACTGCACTCAAATAGGTATTGCCAAATAGTTGGGCACCCAGAGCGTATGTTTGAAATAATGATCAGGATTCATAATTATTGTTTAGCAGGCATAGCACTATAACACATAGTGTTCTTCATTAGGATGAATACTAAGTACTTCAAAAAAAGAAGCTAGAGGACTATAGATATTAAATTTTATCCTATATTCCTATTAATCTTCTGCAACCATATGTCTCTGTGGCAGATTTTTAACTTGCATACAACAACAAAATATCCGCTGCAACCAATTTTTGAAAAAAGCTCCTAAAATTTTTAGGAGACATTTATGTGGTTTTAGTAGCAATTGTACACAAGAGTGGAGACACAGGCATAAGGAGACAGAGAAAGGCATGAAGTGGTACGTATTAGACAAAAAATGAGGATAAGGGTGGATCTAAATGCTTATTGAAAATCTATTTTCTATTTTCTAGTGAAAAGAAATGCAATTTTATGAATTGCTATGTAGGTCAAGCTCATTCTCAGAATAGCATCTCTTTTATTCTGTTTGTTGTTGTTTGTCGTTGTTGTTGTTGTTGTTTGTTTTGTTTTGTTTTGTTTTGTTTTGTTTTAAATAAAATCTAGCACAATGATCTGAGCATGAACTGTGGGGCACCTTAGCATGCCTAGCTATGAAATCTGAACATTGAGAAGGGAGTTGCTTATTGCTAGATATTTCAAAGTGCTCCAGAGAAGGATGTCTTAAGCTCTCTTCTCTTCAAAGCAATTGTTCACAGTATCATTAACCCAATATGGCCTTTCTTAATATATGTTATTTACTTTACAGATTGCTTACAAAGTGTATGCTTTTGCTGTTATGTGTAGCCAGCTCACTGTTTATATTATGAAATACTGCTCTAAACCACCTGTTATGTAATTGTAAGAAAATAAGACATTGCAAATGGCAACAGTAACAAAATGCCTACATCTACCTTTATTTTGGATGAGATTTAGTAACATGCTCTGAATTCAGAGCAGAATAAAAGCCTGTTCAGTTCTCTCCTGGCCCTCCTATGCAAACGGAGAGCCAGCCACCTCGGCATAGCCAGCCCCTGGACTTCAACAGAGCAGGAAGTTTCTTCACGTCAGGCAACTCAAAGTGCTCCGAAGGAGTGCATATGTAAAACCTCAACATCTTTTCAAGGTAGCCAGGGATCAGGAAACTTGAATTCCATTCTCACCTTGCTTAATTTCATATCACAACCTGGAAGTGTTCATATCTAGAACCTAAACCAACTTTCCAAAGATCAAAGGAGATAGTCCAAGGTAGGAAGCAGCAAATAAACAAACAAAAAAAAGGGACAAAGGCAACTAAACATCTATTTAGAAGTATGCTTGAGGACACTGTTTTTTCAGTAATTGTTCTTGATGTAAATACGCTTCAATCTGCAGTGTTATATAGAGAAACCTGAGCTAGCTGTAAACAAGTTCTTCTACCACAAGCAGTCTGGTCACAACAGCATGGAGCTCTTGTTTAAATTGTCCTGCCTTTTGCTACTAGAAAATGATTTTGCTGGAATGTGAAATTGGTCTTTCAGAGTTTTTCTTTCTAAAAGCCTGACAAGAACACGAATAATGCTTTTCCCTTGTGTTTGATTTAGCTCTGGTACAAGGAAGTCTAAAATCAAGGGAAATGCAGTTCATAGCACTAGTATGGGGCTATGAGGCAAGGAGGTGTCACTTCTGCCCTGGCAGTTCTTATGTCACAGAGGAGAGGGCAAAACACTGTGGTCTTGGCCAGAAATAAGCAGGTAGGAACAGCAGGTAGGAAATCCTCATGTTAATGTTCCTGCTTAAACTCTTATGGTATGGCAGCCTCCAAAAAGTTACATAATTAAGCCAAGTAATGACATTATTTTGGACCCTTTCGGGATAGAGCACTGTAGCTTCAAGCTTACAGATTAAACTGCAGGGAACTGGAGCCTCTTTGCTTTTCAGAGAGCAACACAGGGGTTTACTGTGTTTTAACTTAACTTTCCTGAGTGTTCTGATGTCAGCAATCCCTCAGCTAGACACAAGACTTCATGCAGAGGGAAATGACACCAGGCCAGGCAAGGAAGGCAGAGCCATGCCTAGCACAGTGCAGAGCAAGTCTGCTGACACTATACCAGCAAGGTGCACTCCACATTTGATTACACTGCAGCATTCCCGCTGTTTTAATAAGACTGTTCCTCTTAGAAGAAATAACTAACAATGTCACACTGGGGGGTGGTTTTTCACAGATCTCAATAGTTGACACTTGTAAATGACTTCCACCAGTGACCTAAATTAAACTCAAAGAGAATGCAATGCCCACAGCTTCAGAGTGCCCTCTGTGCATGTGCAGCTTCACCTGCGTCATCTGGGGCAAATCGTTTGACTCATCTGAATGTAGAAATGTCAGCACTGAATTAACTCCCACAAATGCATGTGTATATAGATGCCACTCTTCCAATGCCAGGCTTCGACCAAACTCATTGCTTCTTTGCTGCCTTCATCCCCAAATATCATACAGGATGGAAGCACAAATCCATGACATCAAAATCAGTTATTTAAAGAAGTGTGTTTATTTAAAGGCAAAATAATTTATTTCAATATGATCAGTATTTCAATATATTACACTTAGAGCACAATTGGCCTGGAAAATTTCGTGAAAGTATGTAGGTATTACTATTTTATAGTCAGAGAAAATGAGGAAAACTGAAATTCAGATTTTGCCTGCCCCTGTTCCCATTTTATGATATTTTTTGTACCATTCTAGACTCCTCTCAAATTCCTCTTTTTTAGCTTAGTCCTTTTCACCTACCCTCTTTTCTTTTCATGTACCTTGTATCCTGTTCGCAGGTCTCTTTACTTCCCTTCCCTTCCTCTTTCCTTTCCCCCATCTCTTCACTTCTCTACTGTGCTTTCAAAAACCTTTTACCTTAAGTCACTACCAATCTGTCTCCTAAGGCACTAAATCAGCGCTTGTGGAAGCTTATCCTCCCCTGACTGACTGCTGCTGCTCTAAGTGCCAATTCGGCTCAGTGGGAGGCTGGCGGCCAGATGGCAGCAGTAGGACACTTTTAAAATCTGTGATTCTTCAGTGTCCCTGTGGAAAGGCTGGGCTTGCAAGATCCAGAGTAGGTGGTTCTGTTTATGTTCTTGTATGAAAAATTCATGTTGGGGAGATTTATTTATTTGTACTGTTATCAGTGTAGTTTGCCCAAGCCCTGAATATGTTGATTCGTAATACATTTATCGGAGCTAAGAGTAATGCTTTCAGAAGAAACTGATATCCTGTGAAATATTCCTAGCTTTGTGTTTTGTCAGAAATCCTGATTTCAGACTGTGGCTAAATAGTGTGAATCCATGAATAATCCTGGAGAGAAACTCAGGCTCACCTGTGCTTTGATGTTAGCAAAAGTCACAGTTTCACTCGTGTTTGCCTGGGGATGGAATGCAACGTGACAAGTTGCAACGGCAAACCTGGATGTGTTCAGGCCTGGGACAATAAAGTGAAACCTGGAGGTGGAGGCTGTAGGCAGGGTGCAGGTAAATCCCAGTGGAAACATCTACTCCACTACCAGAGATCTTGTAAAGAAGCTACACATGGAATTAGAAAGCTTGAATCCTGCAGACCATGTGGAATCTGAGCATATGCTGCAAAGTGAAAGCACAGTTCAGTACTGCTCATACTGGAAAGATTTTATGAACTGTGCCTGTGTAGGAAATCTGCCTTAGTTTTGAAATTATTAAGTTATGTTAAAATAGATAATGGTATTCTGCAAGCTCATTGGTTTATTCATCAGGATGTATTTAAATATTACAAAAATATAAACAACTTAATAGTAAATTCTTGGTCCTCTGATGAGTCCTTTCCAGACAATGAAAACAGGAAATATTTTTTCACTGTGAGGGTGATTGGGCACTGGCACAGGTTGCCCAGAGAGGTTGTGGAGCTACAATCCCTGAAGATCCTCAAAAGCCATCTGGACATGGTCTTGGGTAGGTGGCTTTAGGTGGCCCTGCCTGTGCAGGGGGATTGGACCAGCTGACCTCCAGAGGTCCCTTCCAACCTCAACCATTCTGTGATTCTGTGACTGTGAAAATATATGCTCTAAGAAGTTTATAGTGGCAGTACCATAAGAAGGAAATTTCTGATCTCTTGTCTACTAGTGTAAAACCTTACGTATGACTTTCAGAGTGGTACAGTGATACCAGGCTGTTATATTTCTTGCATGGAAGAAACTGGAAGGCCTTGCAGAACAAAAATGAATGGATTATTTTAGACTGCAACAATGAATTAACTTAATCCACTTTTATCTAGATTTTGTATATTTTTTATTTTTAGAGCTTTCAACAGAAGTGAAGATTAAATATTCAAAACAACATACTGCACTCCAGGCATATTTCAGTCAAAAGCTTACGCATGTGGATACTTAGAATTTCTCTTTATTTCCTGCACACAGTTTCCCTGAACCATTGCTCAATCTGCCTTCGCTGTCTTTTGTTCACAATTCTTGCAGTACTGCAAAAAAAGCTGCCTGTGACTAAGACACAATCTCCATTGTCCCAAGGCCTCCCTTGAATACTGAATGCACTTTGGCTCAATTTTCAGATGACTAGGTAAGATCCTTCTTGCCTCTTTGAGTTCCTGTGGTCTCTTTTCAGCATGAGAGAACATGAAATTTTTCATCTGAGGTAACTATGAGATATTGTGTGGTTAGAAAAAAAATATGGTGAAAGTGGAGCGAAAAGAAGACACTGTAATGTTGCAAGGTGGTGACTCATTAAGGTCAGCGCTTCACTCTTTCCTAATCTGTGTTATAGTAAAACCAAAGTGCTTTGTCTTCTCTCACACACGGGGTAAGTCTTATTCTTTAGCCCAAAGGCAAAAGAAAAAACATACAGCTTTAGGTCAGTGAAGACAAGATCAAAGGTGTTTTGCCTAACCCTTCTGAAGTTTAAATTGTTTTGACACTAAAAAAGGAACAGTTTAAAAGGTACATTTTGACCTTACTTTGCAATTTCAAGATATGACCTCCGACTAGCCACTGTAAATTAAAGTCAATTTACTATTTCATGGAATCACAGAATCATCTAGGTAGGAAAAGACCTTCAAGATCATCAAGTCCAACCATCAACCTGACCTACCAAGTCCCATCATGTCCATTAGTCCCATGTCCACACATCTCTTGAATACCTCCAGGAATGGGGACTCCACCACTTCCCTGGGCAGCCTGTTCCAATGCTTGAACATCCTCTCAAGAATGAAGAAATTCTTCCTGATGTCCAATCTAAACCTCCCCCAGTGCAACTTGAATGTCCTCACGTCCTATCACTTCTCACCTGAGATTTAATAAATCTTGTTTTCCTATGTCTTTAACATGGATAAAATCATCTTGGTTCTTGAAGCAGCAGTCCTTTTGGTAATACTGTGTTTAGTTCTGTCCTGGATACCTTGATGTCCATCTAACACTACTGTTTTCTTTGCCCTTTCCCCCTTCTCAAGCTGACCGTATTTTCATACCACCTATCTGAAAAATAAAGTTTCCTGCTACAATCACTTTGAGTAGACTCAACTGTCAGTTATGTAGCTGGCATCCAGTAGCCAAGGTCAGACCTTTTAAACAATTCTGAAGTTTTGTCAATGGATGCATAGTATCAAGCAAAAGTAGTTTTAGAAATACTCTTCAAAATCTGCTTCTGTTCTCATGTAAAGCTTTTTTAAATGCATTTTCCCTGTCCTGAAGTCAGCTCCCAGTCAAGAAAGTTTTAGTATTTCCTGGAAAGTATGAAGTTTAAGGCAAATTTCTTGTAAGGAATGAATATAAGCCAGTCCAATGGCAAGTCAGTATTTGAAGCTTTTCCATATCCCTAGACAGTTCTAGTACTCTAGGCACTTTAATATCAAAGTGCTTTACCATAAGTCCTTGATCATCTTCTAGCTTGATCAAAACAAACCTGTCTTTGATCCTCTTCCCCATATGTGAGTGACAATGAGGAGGTCTGTACAGAAAAGCATTTAAATATTTCCTCAGTGGGAAAAAATATTGTTTTTGTCAGTGTCCTCTGTACACCTGGACAGCATCCGGATTTTTTCTGATTCTTTTCAATCAAAAATATAATTCCTGTTTCTGTTACTTGATCTTCGCAAAATGGTTTCCAGCTAAGACAAGCTTACCACAGCTTTTCCGGCTTGGAAGTTCATTTGGTAACATTAGCCTATGCACATAAAAAGGTATCTTTGCAGTATTTTCTATAGGCTGGATTGAGGAAGTTAACACTTTATATATAATGAGTCATATACCCTAGGCTGCTGAAGCCAATGGAAATTCTTCCTATTAAATTTATGTGAAAGAAGTCAGTATTTCACTCCATGCAAAAACCTAAGATTTTTAAAGTTTAATTTAAATATAAGAAAGTCATGCTAACTAATAATATCTACATTAACACAGGACTAGTCAGTAGAAGAATAGAAATTTTATCATATACAGCAACAAATTATATCTGTTGTCAGAAAATGCCATCAGGAAATGAAAACAGCTAAACAGCACTTTTGACTCAGCCCTAAACCTTCTTAAATAGTTGGCTTTTGTCAATGGTAAAATATCATCTAAAAGGTAGGACTGTAGTACTTATTAGATATTATACAAAGGCCAGGGTAACAAATTGAAGTCATATGCATTTCTGCTTTCATTGAAGTTTCATCTGAATGTTTCAACTTGTCATCAACAAAATAAGCTTTTCAACAAAAACATTTTAATGGGAAAAAAGAGTCTATGGAAACAAACCAACCTTTCTAGGCAAAAGTGTGATTTTTTGTTTTTTGTTTTTTGTTTTTTGTTTTCCAAAAAGCTGTTATTGTACAGACAAACAATTTTGAGTACATTTTGGGAAGAATGCTTAATAACATACAGTCTTTGGCCTGAAGTTTTCTCAGCCACCTACATACACATGAGCATCCATGCCTGAACATCCTAAAGCCTCACTTCTGCCAGGGCTCCAGCACTGTGCTGAGTTTCACCTCCACTGGACACATACACACATGGAAAACTGAACTTCCACCCATAAAGCTGACTGCTGTACAAAACACAGCAGTCAACATCCACTCATTTGAAAACAAAGGCTGCCTTTGGAAAAGGAACCAGTGGTGATTTCTGCAGCAAACAGTAGTGAAGGCTTTCATATTTGGTCACACACCCACCCCAAAATGCCCCAGGAACAGACAGGGAGCCCTGGGGCACATGTAGCTGCTCCAGGCTTACACTTTCTTGTGATCTTCAAGAACAAGTGTGACTTGCACACACCAGGAAAAACAGCACGTGAAAGAGGAGTTATGCCCTGTGTAAGCAATCCCGCTACAAGAAAACCCACAACCCCCCAAAAAAGAACAATGTATAATTGTTTTGTGAGGAACAGAATAGATGATGAACTTCTTTTTTGTGAGTAGATTTTCAGGTGTACGTGACTATTCCCCCTTGCTCAGAGCTCCTTTGGGAGATCTTGCTTCTTTGGGTTCCCTAGCGCTGTGTTAGAGCTGAGCTCCACTTTCAAGGGAAATTCATAGGCATTTTGTGCTCTCTGCTTAACTGCCTATTCTCAGGTTGCTGCTAGGAATTGGGGTCTTTAAAATCTTCACCTCTGTCAGGTCTGGTTAAAAGCTGTTAACAGATTATTTGCTGGGAAACAGACATACAAGCACGCACATACATGGTCCCAAAGAAAGGGACCATGATTTCCTAAATCTTGTTTTCACTGCAAGTCAGGTTGTGGCTATCTACTATATAATAAATATGTTTATTTTCTGTGATGACTTATATGGAATATTTTTATTTAAAATAACATAGTAATTCATGCTGTAATGCTGCAAGTATCTCATGATGCAAGCGTTGACTGGGGTCATGCCTTCACTTCCAATTTTACTGTTTATCTTCTTATATTGCTAGAAATTCAACAACCTTGTCAGTTCCTCTTAAATGTAACTTGATGCCAAACTCCATGTTTTCAGGGAGGCTGACTTCTTTAAATGTTTGTGAGAAAAAGTGCACAGAAATCTTAAAAAATTCTTTGATGTTTATTGACAGATATTTATTAGAATGTCTTTGTCGTCTTCTCAAAAAACAATCATAAATACGATTTGTTATCTCTAGCGTTTTAAGCCAGCATAGTAGTTTCTTCTTCTTTTTTTTTTTTTTTTCCTTTCAAACATCATGTTACAATTAATTCAGTTTTGAGGTTTTGTACCACTGTGGGATGTAATAAGATAATGGTAGTACAGATAGACCTAGTTAGGCTGAATTAGTCTGCAGATCATTTTTATAAATATTAAAAAGAATCCCCTCCAGACTAAAAAAGCAGTGGCAAATACAGCGCTTGTCATTTGCACTGCCTGCCAGTGAAATGTTTTGGTTGCTTAGGCACAACCAAGCACAAATTAATCAGGTCTGACTGAGCTACGTCCTAGCTAAATCTTTATCTTCTGCAACATTGATTTCAAAGCCTACAGTAGTTATTTCATGTATCTTATCATTATTCAAGGCCCTTTGGGGGAGTACCCTAATTTCATAAACATATTATGCTTTTTTGAAAGGAAAAGTGAAACATATGCTGCAGGGGGAACCTTTGTAACTTGTTTTGCTTACAGATATGCTGAGCTACTTGTACTTCACAAGCAGAAAAAGAAAAAATTCCCAGTGTGCACAATTAGTTCTTGGCAACTCACTGTTATTTTTATTTAAGTGGATAGCCCAGATCTAGATCCGATCCTCTGAAACCACAGACCATTTTCCCTAAGTTTACTTACCATATGGCAGAGACCTGAGCTGACACTCTCTACCTGAATTCCACCTGTGGTGCTTGGGACAAAGGGAAGAGTTGATGACGGAGAGTTACTGTTTTCATTAAAAATGGACAGGAAGTTCTTTGAGCACTGATGAGTGTAACAAACCATGATGCTTCATGGATTTATGTGTCAGGATTGATTGACTTGGCCATTTAAGAAAGCACCGGTTCTGGTGATAAAAACATCTCTACAGCTTGGCCCTTGATTAAACTACCTTCAGTGTAGATTCTCCAGTGTACAACCAAGGGGTTACACTGCAGGATTTCCTTCAGTTTAGGCATCTGTAAGCTGCTCTTTGCCTGCCCAAATTCCTATTGTCGTGGAACTTGGGAAAACGGAATTATTTTCAATACATCTACCCTGTGTCAGATTTGATTGAAATAGGCAATGTGATTGAAATAGGCATATTGATTCAAAGGTTGGGAGGAAGGAATGACTCTGACAGATGCAGACAACATAATAACATAAGCCGTATTCCCTTAGGAAGAGGAGTCTAATAAAGTAATCCTGTTCTTTCCCAAACCAAGAAGAGAGCTGTCAGTTCTTCTACTGAGGTCAGAAACCGCAAGCCCAGGATGAGCTGCCAGACAAGTGCAGCTGCAAGAGGGAAGGACCCAAGCACTAGGTATCATCCTTTAACTGGGAGAATATTTTAAAAAACAGAAGGAGAAGAAAGATCCAGGGAACGAGGGACAAGAAAATCACTACTTCAAAGATCTGAAATTAGGAGTGACAGGAGGTAGGAATTTGGGTAAGTCAGATATTGAAAAGACAACAAAGTGTGGACAGGGCAATAATGCTCTGTCTGAGAGAATGGAATAAACCTGAGATCACAGCAACAGTTGGGAATAATTATATTGAATTTATATGGTACAGAATTCTTGTTACAGCACACAGGGTGTGACAAGAGAGAAAAAATAGACAATAAGAACAAGGCTAGCTGAAGTAGGCAGATGGATGAGCACACTGCTGAAATGCTATCTGCATTAGGGAATGCTTTCTGTTTGAAATTGAACATTAGTTTTATCAACTGCGGCTAGAGGACCTGCTGCATGGATTTTTGTATGACATAAGGAAAGGGTCATGGCTTTCCTGCTGTGTCCTCTGTATTACCTTATACTATCTCTTTCTTTTTATTTCATTTCGTATTTATAGATTTTTACTCCTTGCCTTTTCAAATCTTTCCCACTGTTCTATTCTCTTGTTTTCATTTGTTTTTCAATACGTACTGCAGTCTGTTACCCAGCCTTCCTGTTCACTTCATGCAAAATCAAACTGAAATGCCACTGAAAAAGGGAAAAAAATGGAAGTTTGCACTGCTCATTGAACCTAAATAGTAAACACCTACCAAAACCTCAAATGAAAGGCTAGTTGCAGATGCTTATACTAAGGCAAACTCCAACTTTCACAATGAGAGGATTTGCTTGGGAGAAGATGGCAAACTTTAAAAGGAGTTATGGCTGACACTAGGAAAGGGAAAAAGCAATGTAGAGTCCTGGGCAGTCACAGTTCAGCAAAAGCAGGAGAGCAAGGGAAAGAACTGAGATTTTATTTATTTATTTATATTTATTTATTTATGCCCACCTTGTTCCCTGGGAAGAAGAAAAATGTACTGCCCATTGTTGCAAATTGATAATCTGTTCTTCTGAATAGAAGCTTTTGGTAGGCTGATGAAGGCTGAGTTTTAAGCTGCCCAGCAAATGCACATAGGTCATAACTCGTTATCTATGCTGCCCTGAGAAATCATTCATCTCATCTCTGCAGGAAAAATAGTAAGATGGTAGCCTGACTTTTCTTAATAAAATAAAATAATANGGGATAGGGAAGGTTAACTTTAGGAAGTCATAAAATAAAATAAAATAAATAAAATAAAATAAAGGCAAGGGGTTAAAATATTAATCGCTGAATCATTTCCCCTTGTTTTATTTTTATAGATCAGACTCTGTTCCTGAGGAAACAGGAGAAGAAAGGCAGCAGGGAGCCAGCAGCGGAGAGTCAGTGCTCTCACTTGTCACTGTCACTGCCTGCTGTGTAGGGAAAGTGCTAGCCTGCCAAGAGTCAGCAAAAGCCTCAAGGTGGCAAACTACTCCTAAAGGCTGTGAAACTTTGGAAACAAACAAAAATATGAAAGGGCAAAAGCCCTCCATTTTTGTGTTTGTGCACTCAGAAGGACTTTTCTCAAAAATCTTTGAATTTCACTTGTTTCAAAGTAATTTTCAAAGCATTTTGTAAAGTACTGCTGTGAACTGCAGAGGATGTAGAATATACTTGTCTTTCGCTTGGACTCTGCAAAACAGCAAGGTGTTTACAAGGGCCTGATTCTGCTCATAACAATAACATTGGCTGACACACATTGCATCTGGAAGCTTTGACTTGGAGAGTAATTGCAGCAGTTCTTAAAGAGGTCTCTGATGGTGCTGAGTGCTTCAGATGGTGTAACTAATAGAGGTGAAATGTCCTATTTAATGTACTGAAGTTTGGTTTTGGGACTTTGTTCAAGGAAGATCCAACATGGGTGCCTAGAACACTGGAAGTATATTAAATCTTATCCAGTATCCTGAATGTGACAGTAATCCACACCTTAGCATGCATTGCTGTAAGAAACCCTCCAGCAGACACACATTGCACAACCTTTCCCTTCCGTCAGTCTCCTCCTAATCTTCTGTCATTGGAAACATGATCAAACCAGTGAAGAATCTCATGTAATTTTCAGTCCTTTCCAATTTTTTACCTGCTAAGTAGGCTGGAAGATAAGGCTTCCAAGCAAGTATCAAACAAACTTCTAAACATGGTCTTTTGTTCTAGGGGATTTCCCCCCATGGTATTCACAAAGTCTGTGGATAAAATATTGGGTGTTTCCTTTACGACATAGTGTTGTTTCCCAACTTGTATCCAGCATCTAGATGATTTAAGAAAAGGTGAAAGTACATGCAGGAAGATCTGCCTCTAACAGAGACACTGGAGAGCTGTATGTGACAAATCTTTCTTCTGCATGAGTATCATATGAGCAAAACATTAGCATCTCTTACTACATATTAGGGATATAGTGCATAGTTACACTTTGTTATAACGTTAAGTACATAGGTGATTGTGTGGTGGGAGGCCTTTGGAAAAAAAATAATGTATGACAAGGAATGAGTTGCATACCAGATCAACTGCTCTGGTGGACTCTGACATTTCACCAAAATTTCATTAGGATTTTTTTTTTTTCCTACTGTTCCATGAGTCAGCCAAACTGCACTCATATAGATCCACAATTTACCCAAGCATGAGGGCAGAATCCCTGCTTCATCACTGAAAATGAATCAGAAAGCAGTGGGCAGAAAAATCTTTCTGAAGCTTTGATGTTTCACTAAATTGAGGCATGCTAATCTTATTTGGGTGCACTGAGATTTGAGTCATCTTTTTCCCAACACTATGGCTCACATCTGTCAGTTTGCACAAATGCTGGCACCCTGTCCTCTTAATTCCAATATATGCTTTTACTCTTCATGCCTTATACCTAGTTTCCCTAGAAGTGTCCAACTGCAGAGCAAGCACTGCAACTTTCTAGCACATTGAGGAAATAGTAGATCCACCTTTTCCTCATTTTTTTTTTCTCAAAGGGCCATCAATTAGCTCTCATCCCCTTCAGAATTTTGTAAAAGGGATATGACATGCCTCCAAGACACCTTCCTTCCGCTCATTTATATCACAAATTTCATTCTTATCTCCACTGGCTATCAGTTTACTGAGCTCCTCTGATAGAACTGGAAGGTCTAATTCTAACTTCAGCATGTGTGTGAAACTCTGAGTAGTTGCATTTGGCAGCACAGCTGCAGATTGGGAAACTTCCTAGGTGCAAATTTGACACAGTATTACAAGTCTTTTAAATTTTCAGCTTAACAACATGATTTGATAAGACATAAGAAATGGCTGGAGTCACAAGAAAAGAGTGGAAGGTGATGTGGGACTATGAAGAGGAATCTGAGATGGTAATCTCATGTCTCAAAGTGGGGTGCTTGCTAGAGTATTCTTGGTGTCCAGTATGCTCTGTAAGGAGTGACAACAGCAAGTATGTAGATTACAGAAAACAGAACTGTTTGAAAATTGAAACAACATTTTCACTAAAATATTGATGAAAATATGTTTTCTGATCTTCTGCACTAAAAGCTTGTTTCAATAAAAATTTTCCAACCAGCTCTAATAGCAGGCAATAAAGCTGAGTGTACTGAACTAGAACAATGGAATTATTTTTGTGGTACATGCTAAGAATAAAGAAGTATTGGTGTTCACTTGCAGACTTACAATGACTTCAGAACTAATAATGTCAGTGAAAAATATTTAGATAGGTTGGAGTTGATTAACAGAGCTGGACAGGATAGTGCATAGTAGCCCAAACAAGTGCTATAGCAGAGATGAGGTACAGAATGTACAATGCAATTCCCTGTTTTCAAGACAATGACATAGCTCTTGCCTTCCTTATAATTTTTTTTAAGGCTATTTCTCCCATGTAAACTCAAGAAATTTCTTAAAGCAACAGCTGCCTATCATATGTTCTTCCACTAAAGGTCATGTTGTGGCAGCAATTTTAGGCAGCGATTTTCCTTGATGTTAAGACTTCATGATTTATCTTTTTTTTACATACCTCAGAGGAAACCCACCATTTTGTCACATTTCCATCAGCCAGAAAAATCTTCATATTTCTAAAGAGGTTTGTGGGAGAGTGCCAGAAAAAAATTTAAAATAGAGTGACTAGAATGTGCCAAGTATATACGATGTGTAGCTCACTCTTCATCTAAGAAATGATTACATGCCTATTAGCTAAATTCTTTCATGTCCATGGGATATTTCAAGTGGGATCAATGGACATTTATTCTTGACTAAAAAATGAAAAGAAAAGAATAATATGTAGATTTATTTGTTCTGAAGTAATGGGAAGGTTAGATGAATATAGAGTTAGCTTGTACTTCTAAACAACTAATTATAACATTTGGAATACTCAGATTACAGATTATGAGAAAAAAATTTCATTAAAAATGATAGGATGGATTATTGAGAGATTTATGTGTTTGATTTTCAAAAAAATAATTCATGTCTTCTGAAGTTTAGCCACCAAAATAGCTAAGTAATTTTCAAAACTGTCATTTAAATCTCTCCGTTGCTTTTAGGAAATTTCCATTCTAGTAACTCAGTCAAAATGATAATAAAAAAGTAAACAAAAGGAATGGTTCACATTTCTCTTCTTCTACAGTTATTGGCATGGAAACTGAGATTAATACTCTGTAAATAATGCAATGCATCCAATACAATATTTACATTCTTTAAAAATGTAGATATATTATATTGACATTGTCAGTAACCTGTAGACTTATTTATTGAGCTTGACATCTGATCTTGATTACGTATGAAAGGACAGGAAAATAAATCAGAGTTGTTTACAATTCTGTTTTGAAACAAAGGAAATGAGGGTTCAGTGCTGTAAAAATGACTGATCAGCACTTATTAGGATCAATAACAATCACAAGAAGTGTTGATCATGAAATGATTTTCTCCTTCATTGAAAATGTCAATGAAAACTAAACTTGGATGCATTTTGTACTAGCATATCAAAATCAAAATACATTTTTAGATTGTAAAAGCAAAAAAAAAAAAAAAAATCAATTTTGCAAATTCTTAACCATCTCTAGATACAAGTGATTCATAAGTATTTTTATGAGAAATTGTAATGGGTTCAAACTTCACATGCTCTTTTTTTTTCTTTTTCTTTTTTTTTTGGTAAATGCCAGTTATGGATTGTAATGTTGATCAACTCTCTGATGTTTATCCACTGAACATTTTGAAATATTGTGGCTGCAATCCAAGCAAAAGGAGAATCTGCAGAAAACATTTGGTTTATGATTCTGAAGACACAGAATGTTGCAAAGAAAGTATCATGCCACTATTTATAAAAAGCAAGCATATTTTTAAAAATATCTTCACAAAAATTTTACTTGTGATTGTGAAAAGCCAGAGACTGAAAAATAATCTGAAAGCCCCTGTATTTAAACTGTGAATACCTCTGAAAGGTTTTCATGAGATCAAATGCCCTTCAATTCTTATTTGTACAGGAGCAACAGCTTGCTGGATTTTCACCTATGGTGTGAAAGAAGCATTTAAGGAATATGATTTCAAAAATAAGTGAGCTTGTTTTATCCTCACGTTCTGACTTTGTCATTTCAGAGTTGTTTCTGACAATTCAGTTTTCAATTACAGACCGTTTTGGAACAATGTTCATACATGTTTTTGAAAATAGTTTGTACTATTCCTGAAAACAGCAAAATCTTTTTCTGAGATACCAACATTATTTCAGTTGATTTTTCTTTGTAACTGTGGGACAACCTAGTTCAACTTCTGTTTTCTCTAAGCAGCTTTCAGACACTTTCCTGTTCTACTCATATTTTGTGTTTGCCAAGCAAAAGTTTATGACTTCCACATCCTCTCACACAGAAGCAGACTAAGAATTTTCTTAGTGATATTTTTTTTTTCCTCGTTATTTAACCTCGTTTTTTTTCCATTCCCCTATTTAAATATTTCCATTGAAGCAGCACATATTCCTTTGTGGTTTATTAGATTATATAATTTGATCACCTGCTTGCAAAGTAGGTTGATCCATTGGTCAACGTTCAGTGTAAGAAATCTTTGGGTTTTTAGAAGTCGTTCTCTTGCAAATCTTCCATCCTTATGGTTCTTTGCTATGGCAATGGATGACTTATACATAGTTGTTTTTTTTTTTTTTTTACAGTGACGTCAGCAATATCACGTCTCTTTAACTTGTCTGTAGTTTTCCAGGATCTGCACCTGCTTTAGTATTGCTTCTTGCACTCCATCAACTGCTTTTGCAGGTCTCTTTGGCAACATGCTACATGTTCTTTTGTTATTTTCCTGGTTTGCTTAGGTACTCAAAGCTCAAAGCTGCTGGTTTATTTCTTTTAGACATTCTGTTTTGAAAAGAAAAATATTACTTTGTTTTTTTGAGGTCAGAATTCACTTTCCTTTCTATTCCAGTGCCTCACCACCCTCATAGTGAAGAATTTCTTATATCTAATCTAAACCTATCCTCTTTTAGCTAAAAAACATTACCTCTTGTCCTATCACTTTACACCCTGTTAAAGAGTATCTCCCCATCTTTCCTGTAGGCCCGCTTTAGGTACTGGAAGGCTGCTGTAAGGTCTCCCTGGAGCCCTCCCTTCTCCAGGCTGAACAACCTCAGCTCTCTCAGCCTGTCTTCATAGGAGAGGTGCTCCAGCCCTCTGATCATATTCGTGGCTTGCTTCTCACAAGGGCAGAGCAGAGGAG
>VXAL01014054.1:103011-115570 GCA_013399475.1 Chauna torquata | reverse complement strand
ACAAGATTTTGCTGATCTACAGATTCCACTCGTCCAAGATTCATTTCTATGATTTATGTTAATTTAAAATCTGTGTTTTTCAAAAATGGTATACTACGTGGAAAGAACCCCCTGGGACTAGGTTGCACTCTCTGTTCAGTTAGTTCTCTTGAAGCTTGTAAGCCCAGACACCTTACAAAAAAAATCGTGTACATAGATTATAATATATACCTGTGGGTTCTTTTTTTCATTTTTTTTTATTTTTATATTTAGATTAGTTTTAAGCTTTTAAAATGGTGATAATTCCTTAATATGAGTTTTCCATCTTGACACATGTCTCTGATGTTCAGTTACCTTATAGCATTGCATTCATTTGAGGATTTTTGGTTAAACCTGCCCATTGTAATTCAGTGATCAACTTATTAAAATATTCCCTGAGGTTTTCCCAGTCTATATGGAAGATGACTATATTGTCTACATATGCAGCACTTACTTTTCATTCAAATGTGGTCCATAAGCCTTTGATATTTACTGGTCATACACAGAACACAAAAGACATTATAATAAATTGATACAGGCTACAGTTAGATGATAGCTGCAGCCCCAACATCTGGTGCCCAGCTGCTGTCCAGCTGCTTTGAATATCACCAACTGATGAAGCCAACTTTCTTTTATCCCTCATATTGATGTGTACATTAACATGTAACTTGTTATTCTCCTATATGATTTCCATGATTTTTTGTTGACTTGTTTACTTATCCATTTTTTGCATTATTGATAAACATCTTATGAGTTTTGGCTCACAGTGTTTTATCTTCATTCTCCATCCAGTTAATTTATATTTGTTTCTTGAACATCAGATCTTTCACTATTCCCCTCTTAGCCCTTCTACCTCCCTCTATTCTCCCTCTGTCAACATTTGCCCAGGCTTCTGCCTAGTTTTCTCTCTCCTGTTTCTCATTGCCATTTCTAATTATCTGGTTCATTTTTAAGCCTCATATCTACCACTCAGATCTGTTTCTGTAGGAGGTCTTACTCTTAGGCCTTATATCCAGGATGGCCAGAAATGACACTTTTCTGCCATGCTATTTCTCTTTCCCTTTTCTCTTTTCATTGATTTGAAGTGGTTCGTTCACCTCACTTGTCGTTTCTTTTTTCTAGCATTACAAACTCTTATCTACCCACTCACAGCATTAAGTTATCCACACTGTTTACTTCCTTAACATTATTTCCCAGTTACCTGAGAAATCTTTGCAAATACTCATAACTGTATCATCTCTTTGCTGCTTTACTACCATAATCTCACTGAGCAAACATTTCAAACTAAAGTAGTAACATCTTTTTCCTGTTCCATCGTTTGGACCATGCCACCTGTTATTCTGCTCATTTTGTCTCATGAAATTCAAAATTTTTGCCTTAACTTTCATGGTTTTTTTTTTCACATTTCTGCCACTTGTCATTTGTTACGTCACTTTATTTCAAATTCCTCCTTTTTTCAGTGATGTCAGAGTGAAATAGTAATATATTTGTTCACTGGCTGTCTCTATACTTTTTCCATTATAATTCTGAAGCATGCTGTATTCTTCTTGGATCCATCTTTTTTCTTAAACTTGTTCCCCTTAGCCACTCCATGGTGATTTGTACATAAATTGATCAGTCAATGATTGCTAAATTTTGCTTCAATGAAAGAAAGCTGATAAATGACCCTCACCTCTCCTTCTTGTCTTCCTGACAAGAATCCAGACCTTTGCATAGTGCTTGACCATCAACTTTTACAGCTTGCATATTCATGTTGTCATGTTTTAATTACAATGTTCAGTTCTCTCTTCTTCCTATTTATCACATTCACTTATGATTAACTTCAAACTAGATTACAGATTAATTAGGTCAGGAATCATGCCTACTTTTGGGATTTTTGTATTCACCCAGCATAAAACACTGCACCTATATTTATAAATGTAACAGTAGTAGGGACTGCTAGTGGTAGGGATTCTAATGCTACCTTTGCTCCTCCAAATAATTCTTGGGAATTGTTCAGGAATTTGTATGGGCATAGGCTCATTTCCAACAGTCAGTCTACATGTTTAATAACATGGATGCTGGCTGAGCCATGACCATTGGCCTCAGTGACAAACAGTAGTTTGTGGCATGTTTAATTTACTGGCATGAATGCAAAGTGTCTTGATCCTGACTGACTTTTTATCACTGCCTCAGCACAAACAATAGTGGTTCCACTAATAACTGCAACAATTTAGGTTAAGAGAAGATGAAATAGAATTTTTAATACCATTTTCATAAACTGAGAGTAAATCTGAAGGTAAGTCATCTTAAATGATTAACAAGTTCCTTTCTATGCAGCACAAGATGTAGTATATATTTTCCAGAGAATGATACATAATTATTTCTGCCTAGATATTTGCATGCCTGTAAGAAATGGAGGGCTGCTGCTAAAAACCCTTTTCTAGCACAGTTTTGACATGTAAGCTAAGGTCATCAGAATTCCATTGTCATTGTCCTTGAAGGATATTTCAGCATCATGGGCAGTGATGGGTGTAGGCTTTCCTGCTGAATGACAAACATCATTCCCCTTTTCCAACAAAACTCTCAAAGCTGTATCACTCTGTATTCTAGGTTGTAGTTCTTGGACTGTAGATTTCTAGAAGAGGCACAATAAAAAATTCAACTTTACAGGTTACAGCTCATTACACATTATCTGTTCCTGAATGTTTCTGTTGTTTAGGAAAGAGAATTAGGAAGTATGACAGAAAAAGTCTTCACTGGACAATGTGACAAAAGGAACTATTTATGCATTTGCTTTAATACTCTCTTCATCAGTTGTCTATCCTTATATCTTGCTTTTCCTCAACAGAGGAATGAGTTGCCATGTACTCTACCTTTTATCATTATATTTCTTTCTTTCTGAAAACCTTTCTCTGTACTTTTGGACAGCTACTCTTCAGCCCAGAGCTTGCATCTGCAACAAGGTATTGTCAACACACCCAGGGCTTTATGATCTTCTTCCTAACCTCCCTTTGGAACAGTTGCTACATCTCTAAGATGAGATGCCAAAGGCATCAGTTCACACACTCTCCATTTCTTTTTGGCTGTTTTCTTTACATTTGTTCTCTTCCTTTTTAATTAACGTAGAGTATTTTTGAAGCATTTTTCTTAAATGTGATAATATAGGTGTAGCTGGACCTTAGCCCTAATGGGTATATATGACTTCTCAGAGTAGTAATCTGTTCACTTGTGGAGTTTGCCCTCAGATACGCTTCAAATGTTCTCATAAAATACTTGAGAGTCCGGTAGGAGACCAGCCTAGAAAAACTGAAAGACCTCCTCTTAGTGAAGAGCTCAGCAAGATTTCACACCATCATTGGAATTCTCAATTTGCATTTCAGCCATGGGGATGTTCCTACTGACTAACTGTTCAATGTTGTCTTAGATAAGGATTTTATGTGAATAGTGTCCTTTGAATGCTTGTCCATCTATATATTCACACTCTCTGAATTTACATTGCAGGCACATTTTGGTTTTGGTCTAATCTTTCAAACAGTTTATAATAATAAAAAATGAATTAGTAATAAACCCATGCTTAAAAGCATACTCCTAGTTTCCCACCGTTGCTCTATTTTTGTTTGATTATACAAAAACTAGGATTTTTTATATTTTTTTAGAGATCCAATTTCTCCCATATTTTCACTGGAAGTATTGCTTTTCATCAATTTATTTGCAGTTACAATGAGTGAAGAACTAATTTGGCAAAAATAATTCTGTGATTGTTATGAAATACTTCTATTACAGATATGGTATGGACTATCAACATTTATATAAAAAAACATATTCCATAAGACTTCTGTAATTACAGGACCATAGGTAATGGCACTGAGGTTATGGTTAAGAAATGTTATACAGTTATGTAATTTTGTTAAACTATTTTTCATAATCATAACTAAGCAAATGATTATTCAGGGCTAACTTACTCAGAATTTCATCATCATACATGATTTTTCCCTCCTTAAGTTTTCCACAATAGTAAAAACTTATGAGAGAATAATATATATGTTTTTTTAGTATAAGCTTTCTAAAATATATTTGTTTTTCACTGCGCTAATATGTTGCTGTACACATCAGCGTATATATAAATGTATACATTTTTAAATTGAGAATTAAAATGTTATATGTTTCTGTATAAAAGGTGTACATACAGCAAGGATGCTCACATTAGTGCAACTTTTTTGATTTCTTTTTTATAAGCATTCAGAAGGATCAGATACAAAATACTAATTTAGTCAGGTCATATCATGTGCTGATAAAATATCATCTTACAAAGAATGCCACATAGTATAAGAAAATGAATATATTGCAAAAAGGCCCAAACTCTGTGCAAATAGACAAATTTTGAGCATTTCTAGGGGGAAAAAAAGTATTGTCTAGGTTTTCACTAGTATTCTTCATTAATTTACTTGAATTATGCCTAACTTATACCCTTACAGATAAAATGACTATACAGGCATCAGATGGATAGAAGTTAAGTTAGGTAGCTTAACCAGTGGTTCAGTCAAAACATAAAGAAAACATTTTGAGTTGCTTTGCAAAATTAAAAGTTCTTCTGGAGTGTACATGGTCTACATGGGATGGAGTTAATTTTCTTCATAGCAGCCTATGAAGCCTCTAATGAAGCCATAGCAGCCTCTAAAACAAAAGTGCTGTGTTTTAGATTGGTGACCAAAAATACGATGATAACAGATCAGTGCTCTCGCTGTTGCTGAACAGGGCTTGCATAGCATCAAGGCTTTCTCTGTTTCTCACTCTACACCTCCAGGGAGTAGGCTGGGGATGGGCAAGAACCTGGGAGACGAAACAACAAGGAGAGCTGACCCAGGTGGACCAAAGGGATATTCTACGCCATATAATGTCTTGCTCAGCAGTAATATCTAAGGAGAGGGGTGTTTGTGGGAGTTACCTATTGCTTGGAGACTGGTTGGGCATCGCTGTACTTGTGGAAGATGGTGAGTGATTGCCTATGATGTGATGACTTGGTTTTTTTTTTTTTTTTTCCTGTTTTTTTCAATTATTAAGCTGTCTTTATCTCAACCCCCCAGTTTTCTCACTTTTGCCCTTTCTGCTCTTCCCTGTCCTGCTGGGGGCCAGGGAATAAGCAAGTGGCTGTGTAGTGCTTAGCTTCTGGCCAGGGTCGACCCACCTTATCAGGAAAGGAAACTTTTGTTTTTCCTAAGGGCTTTTACAATTTTATTCATTTTTAAGACTGACAAAATAAAGGGCTAACATCACAAAACTGAAGAAAAGAAAGTGATGGTGTCTCTACCTCCTGTGCATACATTGTAGTGGTTATAGCAGTTATTGGGAGCTAGGACATGGGATGAAACACAATGCAAACATACTTGAAGTGAAAGTGCTCTACCTTTCCACCTTTTCTTTAAAATAAACACACAGAAGATATCATAAGAACTCTAATATTCAAAGCTATGATTTTTTTTTTTTTTAAACTCAAACCTCACAAACTAATTAACCAAAACAAGGCAATTATTTAAATAAGGAAAATGCAAAATGCAGGTGAAACCCTACCCACTGTTTCTTTGCAGAATAGCTTCTTTTCTCTAGTATGGTTCCCAGTCCAGAAGTTTTCAGTGGCTTTTAGAATTGCCAAGATTCTCCTAGTGGACCATGCCCAGGTCATCTCAGGCAGGGTGAAATCCCTTTGTCTCCTGCCTTTCTCTTTCCTCTTACTTCACTTCTTCCACCAAAATGTCCCACTTAAGAGTGAACAGCAGCCAGGACAGCATAATTAGGCCATCTTACATGCTGCACAGGCACCCTCTGAACACAGAGGAAAAGAAAAGTATATGTTGGTTCTGCTATGTACCGTTGCACTAGCTTTCTCATCCTCCATCTGAAACAGGTAAAGATTTGCACTGACTTGCACTCGGATCTTAAGAGATCTTAGTATCTCAGTAATACTATATTTATTAACTATTTCCATCAGCAATCACAAAACACTTAAAAAAAATCATAGTATGTAATTCTAAGGTCTGTAATGGAGATCAGGGCAACTTTGAACCCTATGATTGTAACAAACATTTTTAATATTTATGGTTAGACAATACAGGCTGTTGCATTAAAAAACAACAACAACAACAACAACAAAAACCCCACAAACACACAAATCTTTTTGCATTATTTTAACTAGCTGAATTAAAAAAAAAAAATCTAATCATGCTGTCTGTCAAATCCATTTCTTCATGTTAAATTTACAGCAATCTGTATATGACTTTAGTTTGGAACTTATATATAACACTGTTCAAAATTTTTACGAAATGGAGTTATAATGTGACGTTCTAAAACCCATAAAAAAATGCTTGCTTGTATTTTTTAAAACAATATTTTAAAGGATGAAATGTGATTGAGGACATTGCAAATATCATTTGTATTTTTTTCAGTAGAAATTATGAAAAAGCAAGCAGTTCACTGAAATAGGTGGATTTCTGTGGCTGTTTATCAGTTTAAATCAGGGAAGTCTACAGCAGATGCATGTCAGAAACAAAGATCTGAAGGACTTCAAGCATCTTCAGACCATATTTTCTTTTTCACTTGTCCTGCTGAAATTTAATGCTGGCAATGCTTAATTATTTTGGGCACTCAGTATGTGAAGATTCAAATCTCTTCAGTGTGCAAGACACTCCTCCTCGTTTTAGAACCTTTTTTCCTGAATCATCTGTTTTGAAATATATTTCCATAGAAGTCTTCCATGCATTTAGCAATTTGAGAATAAAGGGCTTGAAAAGGGTAGTTTGCCATTTACATCACCAGTGCTGGGTAGCAATAGGCCATGATCTGTTTTCACTAGGGGAACACGGATGCAGAAAAACAGAACCTGTTTCCTAGCTCAGCAAAAAAATTAATAATGATGGGATGATATACTGTTCCTAAAAAGGCAAGTAGACATTTTGACTAGTTTCAGTGTATTCCCAAGGTTTAAGTTTGACAAAAATCTTGGATGGAGCTGCATAAAAGAATTCAGGCAACAATTCTAGGTTTGTGTTCAATGAGACTAAAGGTGAAGAATCCAGTTTGTAATATATTTGTACTGTTGCAGTGACAAGCTGGGAGAGAATGAGAAAAAACACAGGAAATACTGACAGCAGGACAAAGAATGATCAGTAAGTAATATAAGTGAAAGAAATTTATTGACTAGAGAGAAAATAATCAGCTTTAGATTTACTGACAATGGGAGAAATGAATTAATTAATGAAAGGTAAGCAGGAAAGTGGAGTAGTAAAGAGAAAAGGACGATCACTGATATTTTGCTCCTCATTTCCTAAGAAAATTAGGCATTTGTGATCACACTTTCAATCCCTCCTCTAATGATTTCAGATTCAAAAGTGAAATACAAATCTCAATGCAGCTACATAGTGGAAACTCAGAATACAACTCCCTTTGTCAGAAGGGTAGATGTTATCTGGGTATCTGACTGAAAGCTAAGCAAATTAAATGCAGGGTCATGGTAAGGATCAGAGGAGCAATGCGATAGGTAAAGAAACCTTTTTAACCTAGTGGAATACACTGAACCAGCTGCTCCGTACACCACCAGAGGAGAACAATTAGCCCATTGTTGCTGGTGCAACATTCACCAAGATGACTCAGCAAAGATCCTCTCCCTTCACTGCCATGCAATAAGGAGGTGTAGGACTTATTGTGTGATGCCAGGGAAAACAGAGAGAATTTTGGTACTGTGTAAAACTTATAATGGGATGTGCTGAGAAGGAGCAACAATGGGGAAAGGAAGGGATCAAGGTAGACTAAGTAGGAAAAAGTGTGGGAAAGTAGAGGGAAAAGGCAATAAAGGAGCACATGGTGGCCAGTATGGTTGTCTGACTGAGTCCTGCACTTTATCACCAGAGCATACTCTGCGTTTGTATTAAATCCTACTTCCTACCTTGTATGTGGGCATGCTGTCTATCCATCTACCACTAAGTGCGTTGTTACACAGTCCTTGTAGCAGCCCTTGGCTGGCTCACCCACCAGCACAGGGTAGTGACAGGCTGGGCCTCACTGTAGTCTCTCCAATTCAGTGGAGTCAAAGAGATGAAGTAGGTAACGAACGATAAAAATTTATAGTAAGTTAGGCTTCATTAATCTTTCTGCTTGTGAAACCAGTATTTCATACAATTATTCTGCCTGCATTTTTTTACTTTATTTTACTTTTTAAACAGAAGGATATTACCATGTCTGAGCAATACAAACTCTTATACTGGTATTTCATGGGTTGTGTTAGAATCAAAGGAAATTTGGGTTGAATGCAGCTTTTCTCTTTTTATTATTTTCATTGGATTCAAAGATCTTGAGTTCAAGTAAAGGGGACAATACCCAGCCATCAATAAATGGCATTTTATTATTTAAATATTCTGATGCTTTTGTTAATTTCCTTTATTTCACATCTATAATTTTATATAAACCAATATTTATGCTTGAGCTAAGTTTAAAACTACATATATCTTGTAACTTTTTAGCAAGATTGGTGCTCCTACCATCTTTGAACTTATACTGACTTCAGAAAGTCAGTATTTGTGTTTTAGATTTTACAGAGATATTTCAAATGCCTATTTAGAACAAGTTAATATAAGTTTTCCAGTAAAGCCTGTTGCAAAATGTTGCTAACTGACGTGCCATTTGCCAGACTTTTTATTCTTTTTTTGAAATGGTCACGGTACTCACAATCTCCTTTTTGCTCAGTTGTGGTTTTTAGCATGCTCAAATGTCTTAGAGAAAAACAATCAAAACTGTAAAATTAGCTTTTGTTAGACAAGTCCTTTGAGAATAAACTCTCTTCATGGGAAAATGAAATTGAAGCACTACGTTCTTATTTCATTTTTGACAATGTGAACAGAGTTGAAAAATGTACCTTTTAATCCGCAGAATGTAATACTGTTTAATGTTCAGAAGTGTGTTTGTTAATGATAAATATAATGTACTGTTCTGCTACAACACATTTACATACAGCATGTATGGACTCTGGGCTCTTTTGTCTCTGAAGTTTTATTTTACAACAAGAATGTACTTCTTTTTGCTTTTTGTATTCTTTGTCACTTTTAATGTCTTTGGTGATTCTTGAAATATTTGGTGCTGCAAATATGACCTGTTGTTTCACAAATGGACTGACTGAATCTGTCAGACTGGTGGAATTTAGAGTAAACTGTAAATTCTGCAGCACAAGTGAAACCATGAGAAGTTTTATTGCCTAAAATGGCTCAATGTAAGAGTCATCTCTTTTTATCAAATGCTTTCTTGCATTTAAGTACAAAAGAAGAATGTTCATTTTAAACCCTCTGCATCATAGATTCAATTAGAATACTTAACATCCATCTATTTTTAAGCATCCAAATGAGAGGAAAAGTATTTCCAAGGAAAACTGCAGCGGCTGACTTTTTAAAAAAATGTTTTGTTGTAAATCCCTTCTTAAACAATATCTGTTGAATACAGCACTGACTTACAGAAAAATAAAGATTTTGTTCTAGAAGGTTCAAAATGGGTGTTTAATTTTTTTTTTTTAATTTCATTTATTTTGAAAATAGAATGTTGACTATTAAACCCTTACAACAGAATCTGTTGCACAAAAATGAAACACACTGGTGTATTTGGCAAAGGTTTAGTAATTTGTCAAATACAACATTTAAGAAATATAATTGTCCTTTTTTGGTCACTATCTTATTTAAAATATGCTGACCACATATTTTTTACAATAATATAGCATCAAAGATGACATTTTTTTCAGAGCTACATTACAGTGAGTGACTGTTTTATGTGGATAGACATTTCTTTCCTCTTTGTAATGGATTTTATTGTACTTTGTAGGTTGCCAGTGTTTGACTGAGGACATTTTCCTTGTGAAGGCAGACATGTTTCAGTGCCTATTTTGCTTTGTTAAACCTAATAGTTAACTTTGTTATTATGCCTATATGAATACTAACACTGTAATAAAAATCATTTTAATAGTCCTGTGAAGCAGGCCACATAAACCAAGAACATTTATTTTCATTGAAGGCATGTGCTAATTTTTTATTAAGAGATACATTAAACATTGATACATCCAACCTCTGATTGAACCTTCAGAGTTGTCACATACAGGGGTAGCTGAAGATTTATTATGCAATATAAAATTAGGCATATACAGTAAGCTTCATAATAAATGACCTTTGTAGACTGGACTTTGCCACATAGATTATTTTTTTGTTGTTGCACAGTAGAAAGGGATTTGAAAAACAAATATAAAGATGTAGAAGCTGGAAATCCTAAAATGAAAAATATTCTCAGAGAAAATCCAGAATTGTTTCCTCTTAAGAAAATATATGCTATTAAGTCCGTCTTTCAGTGATGGAAAATCAAAATATGGTAGTTAGACAAGCATCTTTTGGCAACGCTTTTTTGATATGCAATAGGTAGGAATACTACTGAAGGATGAGATAATGTCTGACCGGCTTAGATTTTGTTATATATTGGGAAATGCTTATTAAAGATTTATTTAAAAGCTCACTATAAAAAGATTTCTGTGGTGCATATAACGTGTATGTTAATGGAACAGTAAGATACCTTGGTAGAAGTAAATATGTATTAAACAGTAAGGAACAGTATAGAATGACAGAAAGGTTAACTTCTTTGTAACATATTTAGATCATTACTTATTCTTATCTCTGTCTTTTCTGTTGATTTAAATACACAGCTGGAAGAACGAAAGATGATTGTTCAAGAGCACAGGCAGCCTTCAGTGGACAATCAGAGTGTGCCTACAGCTGGAGAAGCTCACTGGCGTGATGCCTTTGTTGCTCATAAATCTGATTTCACAGAACTTGAAAAGAAGGTAGGTCAAAGATTTAATACAACTCAGCCACAAAATAGGAGTGACAAAAGATCTCATAACAAAACTATCAAAAGCAACATGCAAAGTATTTTGAAAATGATACTGTGTGCATGAAACCTATATAAATTCTGATTTTATTTTTGACTGTAGAAACCAGGGTAATTAAACAAAAGTAGATTTATAAATGGTGGGGAAAAAGCATTAAGTAAAAACACCGCTTTTCCCCTGATTAGTTCACTGTAAAAATATCACGTCTTTTATGAACTAGTACCTAGCATTATTATAAAGAAAAATATGCCATTGTGTGTCTCATGTTTATATTGAGTAAAATTAGTAGACCTGGGTGTAGTCTTTGTTTAGTTTTGAAGCATAGAAAATGTGACAGCACTATGAGAATTGAACATTTCTCTTTATTTAAATTCATACATTTTTTAAAAGTAGGTGTACAAGTTTACGGTTTAAGGACCAGGCTTTTACTATACAGTATGCAGGTCCATAAGTAGCACTTTATTTAAACCAGAACTTATATCATAATAAGTAAAATAAAAATATAATTTAAACGATTGAGGTGGGACTACTTTACAAAATAGAGCTTGTATAGACACTTTACCTTCTGTGAAATGACTTGGTAATGCCTGTGCCGTAAGTAATGAACTAGTGGTGTGTCACTAGAATTGTGAATAGTGTTGTGTATGGTTTTTGACACTCTAACCCCCCAGGATTCATTTCACAATAACATAGTGGCAGATTGTCTGAATAATGGGTTATAGTATGCACTACTGCTACCCAGGATGCAGTTGGTTAAGGCATGGAGGCTTCACTACAAGGTAGTCATTTCATTTTGTTTCATAAAAATGAAAATATCTACCTGACAGCCTGACAACAGGATAGATGGAATAGATGTCCTAAACACGATTAAAAACACCTAATAATTGTAATTATGTAACAATGCCAACAGAAATTAGAAAATTAGGGAAAATATAATCGTAATTAATAAAATGTACAGAGATTTGGATTATTAAATTGAGGGACACATGTCTCCAGTATATGCAGTATGCATAGACTGCACCAACCAAGGTTATCAACTTCTGGATATCTTCTTTCCAGAAGAAACAAGAAAAAACAGTTTACCAGAGTGCAAATACATCTCCATGGCCTGAGCTGTGTTTTGTCTACATACAATGTGCATGCAGTATAACCTAGATCACGATGTCTCTGAATTTTCACTTTCTGTAAAGAACATCAGTCGTGAAAAGTGTGAATTCATTAACATTAGTTTTCAGCTGGTATAACTGTCACTTCAAAACCTATACATTTTTATAACTGGTGAAAAATTTTGTCTATTTTTGTAAACATATTTGGAACATTTCTACAGTGTTGCAATACAAGATCCACAGCTACTCACAGGAAGCATCTGGAAAAACCTCTTGTCTTCTGGATGGGCTCCTGATACACATTTACAGAAATCAAATGACGTGTCTGAACTATGGTACAAACTAATGCTGTGACTGTCAACACTTTCAACAGAATGTACTACGTATGTTTTTGTTTGGAACCAATAGCAGTCATTTCTTTAAAATTTCTCCTATGTGCTATTGTATTAACAAGAAGTGATTACATCTTTTCAGTATGTGGCAAACACACACTGTTTTGCTTTTGTCAGGCAAGTTTGCTTTCTATTATGGTCACCCCAAATATTTAAGT
>VXAL01014054.1:94784-97514 GCA_013399475.1 Chauna torquata | reverse complement strand
CTTTGAAACAATAAATGTTTCAGTGTGTTCAGACAGAACATGTTCACAACTTACCTTTTTTATGCTCTGTGCATGTATATACCTCATCTTTTTTCAGTTACCAGATACTCTATTTCAGTGCTCTACTTCCATGAATTTCCTCTGCATAGGAGAAATCTGTTTGGCCATGAGCCATGAGTATGGCTCCTTGGTATTTTCCGAGAATTCTCTTTTGCCTTTCTGCAACTTGTGAGCTCTGTCTTCCAAACCAGAAGTATTTTCTCTGCAGCAGAATGTAGTAAGTTCTTTAGAAAAGCCTTATCTTTCATTCTTTTAAACTTAGGAGGTGGAGAAAGAGAGCCTAAGCTCTCTGCCTGAGCATTCAGAGTGTGGGAGGAAATATGCCTTATCATGTGAGCTTGTAGAACTTTTTCCTTTTTAGATTATATATAAAGGATGTGTTCATTCCTTGCTCTTGTTCAACAAAAGTATATATAACGTAGAACATATGTTTTTGTAAGACATACCACTTCTTTCAGTGCTGTTTTCGTTTGTTTCATAAAGAGAAGGTGATTTACTGTTCTGGACTTCAAACTGAGCTTTTATATCTGACAGTCAAGTTCAGGATGGCAAACTTTCTTGGGTTCTTCAGGAAAGACCACTCTGTAATTCCTGACTTCTGGGGGGCATATATTTTACACAGACAGAAGATCACCTCAGTCCTCAGTGTTGTTATTTCTGTTTTGCTTTCTGATGGGATCACTAACAGTTCAAGCTTTCACATGATCTTTGCATAATTAGTTTTTTTCCCAGAGATTTCTTTCTTTTCAGAAGGAATGATCAGTTTCTGAGGAAAATGCAGATTCTTACACATCTCTGTCTCAGTGAACATTCAAAAATCAAATCTGTACTATGAAGGTTTGTAGAATGATTCTTGGTGACCAGAGCTTTCCTAGATCCTGGCAGAATCTCATTTATTTGTTGTCTAACCGCCCCCATAAAATAGCATCTGGCCCTGTTAGGACCAATAGGCTATATATACTTAATGTCTCATGTTCATCTTTGTTTTGGTTATCTCCAAGTGTGTTTACACTCAGTGTACTTTCTCACAAGTAGCAAGTCATTGTTTTTCACACTGTTAGGTTTCTCATTCTTGGTGATGAAGTTAGCTCAATGTTCACAAGAGATGCCCCTCCACCTACTCACTCTTCCTAAAGCAGTGATGTCAGGTGTGTTTGTAGTGGAACGGCAAACTCATCTGGGCATCTTTTTTGTATGTGGACCTGGATTCAAGAACAGAAATTGCATTTCAGTACTCTAGAGCCCCACCTTTGCAGTTCAGGCTAAGCAGTCCTATTTCATATCCAAAACTGGCACATACAACCAGTGACAGCTAATTCAATAACCATTTATTGGATAGTTATTGGAGTGGACTTCTGTAGCAAACTGACAGCGGGAGATCTGCTCCAAAGTGTTCTTGGTAATCTTAAGGAATACAATCAACTTGGCTTAGATCTGCTTGTTTCCCACTATGAAGAGAAGGCATTGATTCTTCTGTTATTTGCATGAGCATGCAGGCTTTTTCAGAGGCACACTCCTTATTCCATCATATCAGTGTACATATTTCTGTTTTTTCCACTGTGATCAGATGTCCTGGTTAAGATGGAAAAAGAATCTGCCTGCTTTGCTATGGCAGACATAGTATAAGACCCTGTAACTACAGTTGTGTTCTGATTTCAGTTCTCCTTCAAAGTCTTGCAGTGTTTCTAGGGTTTTATTTCTGTGGCTGAAGTAAAACTGAAACAATGACAAATGCATTTCATGCTATGTTTCTTCATAGTGAGAGAGTGTGGCTTTGAGTGTTACTTCTGCAGGCACTGCAATGAAAAAAACTTCTAGGATCTCAAGTGATAGCACATATTTATGAATATGAGTATGCTCTTTTGCTTGAAGAATTGCAACTACTGGTAAGTAATCTCTTTGTCCTTGTTTACCAGGATTAGTTTGTTGGAATTTATGAAGTTATTTAATTTTGTTAAATTGATTCTAGCATGTTTTCTGTTTGATTTGGGCATTTATATATTCAAATATTTAACAGGAACCCATCTTCAACTAAGGTTGTATTTTGGCCGTTGTTAGTCCATAACAATAGTAAGTTATACGTATGTGTACATAAGGACATTGATATAAAGCATCATCCCAAAGAATCTTCTCTGGGAACTGAAGTCCAACAGTTACACTTTTGAAGTGTGAAGACTTAAAATAGTCATTATTAATATTAAACGCATATTTAGTTTTGTGATTCAGTCCTATGAAGAATGAAAATTCTCTAAAAATTGCACTGAATAATGCAAAACAACCACATTTCCCACTTTTTTGTCATGTAGTTTCACCATATTTCTAAAGTGATGACAGCATATGTGTCAAGTATTTCCAGGGTGGTGTAAGCCACTTTTCCTTTACCCATTCAAAGAGGACATACATGCAAACAGAGTGAGTTAATTTCATAAGTCATTGATGACAGCATAACCACTGAGTAGCATAACAAAACAGAGCAACAAGTCAATTATATGTTGTCATCACTAACGTGTGAAAATACCTTCTTAATTCTCCCTCCTCCAGACAGGACCATGTTCTTATTTACAGCACTGAGGATTTACTCTATAATTCAATGTGTCACTTCAGGGAATTTGTAGGAAGAAAGTAAACAGAGATAGACATTTGATGTTGTCCAGAATGTGAAACAGACCT
>VXAL01014054.1:74784-89784 GCA_013399475.1 Chauna torquata | reverse complement strand
GTCCTCCCTAGACTCTTCATTGCAATGAGGGTTTTCCAATACCAGAAACAATTCTAATGGCATTTGGTTGTAAAGCAATACTTTCTGGATAAATAACTAAGGGAGCTGTGGAAGGACAAAATTGATTGGGCAGTGTTTGTTGTATTCCTTGTTTTTATTTCCAGTATGGGTCTTCTCTGAAAACTTGTGCATACAGAGGAGAATATTTTTATGGAGATAGTTGAGAGAAGCTTTCATAAAAGGAAATTAGCATTCTTGTGTCTTTGTTAGTTCTCATTTCATATCCAGGATGTAAAATTCATGCTGTGGATGTTAGTTCCAGTATCATCAAGATGATATTTGTGATATCTGTCACCTATTTTCAGAATGGTAATTTCTGTATACCAAGAAAGTCCAGATAATGTAGGATATGTTGGGGTCCTCATACCACTGACAGTGGATGAAATAGTACTGTAACTTCTTTGAGTTGGTGGCAGCCTGTGAACCATCTTTTTAGGACTAGACATCTAAATTTAATCACATTACATGTGGAATGTCTGTCAGTGTTGGGAATGACAGTAGTTATCCATACATTCTGGACTCCGGGAACTGATGTATCACCATATGGGCTTAATTTAAACATACAATCAAGTAACTGTGTTTTACATTAACATACAGCCAGTACCTGAGAACAGAGTCCTGTATACAGAATCCTTGTAAATGTGACAGGAAGCTGTACTGTACAAGTCATCCTTGTTTTGTTCTACTAAAAAGTCAGCACTTTCTAATGAAAACCACATGGTGTTATGGTGGTTTTATAATCTTAAGCACAGAAAAGAACTATGATATATGCTATTATAGTTCATGCTAGTATATCTGAGAACCACAAGAATACCATGACTTAAACAAAATCAAACTGTATAGAATCATTGGATGATAAGATCATACGAATATTCAAATTCAAATGGACCTCAGAAGGTCTCTTGTTCAAGCCCAACCTTGTGCTCAAAGCAGGCTCAGCTATGAGGCCAGACCAAGTCGCTCAGGGTTTTACCCAGCGTAATAGAACCTCTTCCAGTGCTTGATCCTCATCATGAAGATTCTCCAGTCTAAAGCTCTCTTGTTCCAAGTAATGTCTGTTGCCTCTCATCCTCTCTATTGCAATGCACTATGCGAAAAGCCTGACTACATCTTAATAACCACCCTGTAGCTACTGGCAAGCTGTTGTGAGGTCTCCCCAAAGACACCTCTTCTCCAGGCTGAACAAGCCCAGATCCCTAGCCTCTCATTACAGGGAAAGAGCTTCAGGTCCCTGACAGTGGCCCTCTGATGAATTCGCTCCAGTTTGTCTGTGTATTTTTTCTACTGGGGAACCCAAAACTAGATACAGTATTCTAGATGCAATGAGTGCTGAGTCAAGGGGGATTATCACTTCCCTCATTCTACTTACTGCTTGTGCTTCTGCTAATACAACCCAGGATGTCGTTGGCCTTCTTTGCCGCCAGGGCATGGTGCTGGCTCATGTTCAACTCACTGTTTGCCAAAAGCGGCAGGTCATTTCCAGCAGAATGGCACCTCAGGTACTCCATCCCCAGGCTGTATCAGTACAAGGGATTCTTCCTTGTCAGCTGTAGGACTTAAGCCTTTTTCTGTGGTGAATATCGTAAAGTTCATGTTTGTCCGTTCCTGCCGCCTGTCCAGATCCCTCACTGATTCCTTGCTCTCAACTGTATTGACTTGTCCCCTCAGTTTGGTGTCATCAAGAAATCTGATGAGAGTGCACTCCATTGACTTCTCTGGGTCATTGATTAAGATACTAAAGAGGAGACATCCCAATACAGACACCTCTGGTATGCCACTTGTTACTGGCCTCCAGTTAGAGGACGACCCATTAACCACTAGCCACTTTTTACTCATCTAGCTGTATAGTCATTCAGAACATAATAAACTCAGATATTGTGGGAAATGGTGTTGAAAGCTTTGCTAAAGTTGAGGTAGATGACAGCCTTGGTATTATACGTGGATTGCTTAAGGGAGTGGCAAAATATCTTTCCTGCACATTCTAAGAAAAAAATAAAACTGCAAAAAAAAAAAAGATATTTATACAAAGATTTAGACTTTGAGAGTTCACACTTTATTTCAAATGGGCACTAAAGAATAAAGACAAACATCTCTGAAGGAGACAAGCATGCAGGATAAGTAACTAAAGGAAAAAGGCCCTGGTGCCTGAAAGATATTAAATATTTCCAGAACCTTTTGAACTCATGCTGCTAGTGAGATTCATCTCTAAATTCACCTCTGAATTTGGGAGTCTGTCTGTAGTTATCAACATATCGGGAACATTTTTGTGATCTCATGAAGAGACAAAACAGTTAATGGAAACTAGAGTGTTTTTGCTTATTATTAAGTAGATACTTTTGTCAGCTGACTAGCTGTCCAAATCATTTCATTTCAGTAGACTGGCTAGGTCTCCAATGGCTATGAAGCTTAGATATCTAATTCACATGTTGATACTTATGTGAGAAGTATAAATGAAAAGACATTTTAAAAAGGTGACAAAAATATTTCCTACTACTATTAAAATACTTAATTTTGGAATAGGATTTTACTGAACTGATTCAGGGCATAAAGTAGTTTGCTATTGACCCACTTGCCAGTGTGCTGAAAACATTAATGTGTGCACTGCTGATCAAATAATGAACACTATTGTTTCTTCCTTTTTTTTTTTTTTCCCCATGTGTTTGCTTCCTCAGTCAGCTTAACAACAACGTTTGAACTTTCCATTTGATTAAACAGTGGAATATACAATACACCAATATCAAGGTGGATGACACTTGCCCAGATGTTTTAGCACTGCTGAAATGCTAAACAGTATTGATCTGTTGTACTTTAAAAGGATTCAGGAAATATATTTGCACAAGAGATTTTATTAGAGCCAACTAATTTTCAGTGTTAATCACACAATAATTAAAGATACATATGACTTCCGGGCATGATCGGTTAGCCTATGGTTCCTTTAAAATATGGTAGCTCCCCTAGCCACATTAGAAAGATGAAGGATTGCATGAATCAAAGATTCATAAACCTAGTTATGGAGTGTCATCAGAAAATTAAGGACAGAATAAAAGATTATCTGTGATGGTTCAGAAGAACAAGCAATGAAAGGAAGGGCAAACAGGACTATATCAAATTCATCACTTCTAGTTATGTGATGGGGGGCAGGTGTCTTTGCATCTGCTCCACTACAGTAGAGTAAGCACTACAGTTCTGCCTACCAGAAACAAATAAATAAATGCTCTTTGTGTTGTTATAAGAGTACTTCATTTTGGGCACGTGCACACCAAGGTGTTCTTCAGAGTTGTGGGTTTCTTATTTTTTATTTTTTATTTTTATTTAAACACAGTAATGCCTTTGAGGTTGTCAAAATCCTAATGCTAGTTGTTGTGGCAAACTAAATATTAAACCATTACACCAAATATGAAATATAAAATGTATATAATATAAAATCATTATTTGTTCTTAGTATTTTTATTTGTATCACACAGTACCACACAATTAAGAGCAAATAATGGTTATCTTGCCCACTATTCGGATCCAGTTTCTGAGATTGTTTCTATATGTGTGTATAAAAATGTATATATCTACAAAGCTTTAGCATTATACACTATAATTCTTTCTTAGACCCATTTATTTTCAGAATCACAGTTGTACCTGATAAAATCCAAATGTCCTAAAATATTTTGGATATTTTTCCAAAGTTGGTTTACTATTTTGGTTCTATCTTGTCATGATGTCAGACACTCATAAAAACAGGCTGTTTCATTTCCATAGTATATATTTGGTAGGTTAACATATGACTTGACTTGGCTACTTCTGATTGCTTATAGTGAAAAGAAGAAAAAGAAACCCAAATCCATAAAAGTCCTGAATAGTCTCCTATACTTGGGCTAAAAGTGAGTTATTATCATTATTTAATATTTCTGTTTGTGTTATTTTTTATAGTAGCGTGGCCTGTAATTTTACCATGTGTTTCTGTACAGTGGTTTGTTTCTTTCATATAATTTTCTTATTGTAATTAATGTGTTCCTTTACTGAACCTTACTGTATTTGTAGCAGAAAAGTTCAAAGTTACATTCCTAAGGTGAATGCTGAAATGTTCTTTTGGAGAAAAATGATGGCATATTTAGTAGTAATTTAGTAAGTTTTTTCTTATTTCTAAACTACAGGTGTTATACAAAGATAATGTGATTTGCCTTGCAAAAGTAGAATATGAGCAAAACATAATGATCATAAATTAGGAGCTGAACTAAGAAAGAGAGCCTAGGAAATTTAAAGTACAAATTGGACAGAGTAGAACTGAAATTATGAAAATATCTAATGCTATTAACAAGAAAAATAAGGTGTGTAAAACGTATTTTGCTTAAAAAATATTCTGTAACTGTGGTTTATTGATAATGCGCATATGAATTTATCCAAACCTCATTCTTCACTTAATGAGTCACTCTTTCAAGCACAAACTTGCCATCTAAGTTTTGTTGGCTTTTCTTTATTCATTAACTCCAGCCAGGAATATCACTTATTTATCTGAGTATGTGATGATTGTTAATCATATCAACTGGTTAATATCATATGTGAGTATCCTATAGTCTTCAACTCTTTTTACTATGGGAACAGTCTTTGTTGAGTTGTATACATTCACTGACAAAATCTGTTCACTGCCCTTGAGTTTCACAGTATATGCACGCTGAAGTATTTAGGTGCTTTGTATCTATTTTCAAAAGCCTTAAAATACCACAATCCTCTAACAGAAGTTGTCAGGTTTGTTTCAATGGCATTCAGACTTAATTGGGCAAAGAGATGGAAAATCTGTAATTAATATTATACCTGAGTGTGTGCCGCGTTGTTTTCTAATAATGTTTGAATGTCTACTTTATCTTTTACCTTTTTTTTTTTTTTCTGGGAGAGGAATGGGGTGAAATACCAACTCCATTATCCAAAGACAGGATTAGCCAATTAGGTATACACGTATACACAAGTCTCTGAACAGATGGGATGCATCTGAGGGTGCTGACGGACCTGGATGATGTCATTGCAAGGCTGTTGTCTAATATAATATTCAAAACCTCATGAATTTTGGAGGAGGTTCCCAATGACTGGAAAAAACAAATGTCACACCCATCCTAAAGAAAGGCAAAAAGGAAGATCCAGGTGACTACAAACTGTTTTGTAAAACAGTTTTGGAGTACATCCTCCTGGAAGTCATTTTCAAACAGATGATGGACAAAAAGGTAGCAGCAAACATAGTTTTAGCATGGGCAAATCATGCCAGACTAGATTTCTATGATGAGGTGAGTGCTGTGGACAAAAGGAGGGCAACAGATGTTGCATACCTTATCATTAACAAGGCCTTTGACACACTCTTACAAAGTCTCCTTATCACCAAACTGGTAAGATACATACTGGATAAATGGATAATAAAATGGGCAGAAAATTGGCTGGAATGCCAAGCTCAAAGAGCTGTGATTAGTGGTGCAAAGTCTAGCTGGTGATCAGTGGTATCCTTCAGGGATCAGTACTGGAACAAGTAAAGTTCAATGTCTGCATTAATGGCCTGGACAGAATGCACTCTCAGCAAGTTTACAGGGAGAAGTGGTCAGTGCAGTGGAGGGCAAGGCTGCTGTTCAGAGGGGCCTGGGCAGCCTGGAGAAATGGGTTAACAGGAACCTCACAAATTTCAGCAGAAGCAAGTGCAAAAGCCTGCACCAGGGTAGGAAAAATCTCATGCAACATTACAGGCTACTGGCCAACAAGCAGGCTGAAAAGTGGCTTTGAACAAAAGCATTTGGGGATCCTGGTGGACTTCAAATTGAATGATATTCAGCAGCAAGAAGGTCAACTACATCCTGAGCTCTATTAGTAAGAATGTGGACAGCAGGTCCACTGGAGTGATCCTTACCCCCTACTTGACACTTGTAAAAGAGAATGCATCTGGAGTGGTATGTGTGTCTTTGGGCTCCCCATTTCAAGGAAGATATCAGCACACTAAAGTGAGTCAAGTGGAGGATGACTAAGATGGTCAAGGGACTGGAGCTCATGACATATGAGGACAGGCTGAGGAAATGTTTTTTTTCTGCCTTAACAATAGAAGGCTCAGGGGAGTCCTTGTTGCTGTCTGCAGCTACCTGATGGGAAGATACTGAGTAGATGGAGGCAGATACTTACCAGAAGTGCACAGTGGTAGGACGGGATGCAATGGACACAAGTTAGAATATAGAAATGCCAACTAGATCTAGAGGAAAACTTTTTTTTTTTTTTTTTAAACCATGAGGGTGTTGAAGGCCTGGAACAGGTTGCCCCGAGAGTTTGAGACTTGACTATAAACAGCCCAAAGCAACCTGCTCTAATTAGACCTCATTTAAGCAGGGGGCCAGATGTCCCTTCCAACATGAATTATTCCATGATTCTATTATTATGTGAATTTGGCCTTGTTCATTAGCACTTTTTATTACAGGAACTCTTTACACAGGTAATTCACTGTGGAAACTGTCTGGAGCTGACAAGATATTTGATTTCATACATCAAAGGATGCAGCATCTTGCCAAAGCGGTAGAGCTATAAAAGCCAAACCAAGAGTAAAAACAAAATGTTTTTGCACAGTATATCATGTGAAACCATGATTTACACCAAAAACATTGAAACTGAGGCTGAATATCTCTTCTGAAATAGACATCTTCATTTAGTTAAATTCATCTAGTGTCTTTTTTTTTTTTCTTTTTCCCTTGGAAAACACTTCTACAGCTTTTGGCTTTAGCTGGAGTCACTCTGCTCCTCAGTAATTTATCCAGAGATCTACATGCCTGCTCAAAGCCAGGCACAAGTCAAGTCTTTACACAATTCTGTATACATTCTCATTTCATCACACTGGTCACAGTCTACACGCTCTCTCTGTCACAGAAAACAGTAGGGATACTATTTACAGACAGCAAAGTGTATTACCAATTACATATTACTAAAAGCAGAAACACATCTTTCTATTTCTTTGGCACTTTCCAAGCCTATTTTGCATCCTGTTGCAAAGGAGACAATGTCAGCTAGTGCTGCACAACCTGACTCCGAATATAACATCTACCACTCTCATGTGATATGGTGAATTACAGCTTAACTATAATAACTACCATATCCCAGACATTCACTAATAAGCAAATTTTCCTCTAGTCTCATTTGCTGCCTCCTCATAAGGACTCCATGCTAGAAAAAGACAGGCCAGCAGCACTCATTTTTTGTCACTCTTTCCAAGAGAAACATGTTCAACCAGCTGCTCATTGTTCCTCCATGATCAGACTCTCCTCTTGCTACAACAGCTTCCAAGACTGAAGTTTGCCCATCATTAGGTCCTGGCTACCTTTTCAGAAACTCAGTCATTCCTTCTACCGACCTGGTAGAAGTGTCCTGCTCCAAATATTGTAGGTAAAATGACATCATGGTTTTGGCTGGGACAAAGTTAATTTTCTTCATGGAGGCTCACACAGTGCTGTGTTTTGGATTTTTGATGAAAATAGCAGTGATGTTTTTGGTTGTTGTACAGCAGTGTTTACACAGAGCCAAGGACTTCTCAGCTTCTCATGCTGCCCTGACATGAGGAGGCTGGGGGTGCACAAGGAGCTGGGAGGGGACACAGCCAGGACAGCTGACCCAAACTGGCCAAAGGGATGTCCTGTACCACATTGTGTCATGCTGAGCAATAAAAGCTGGAGTAAAGAAGGAGGAATGGGGGACGTTGAGAGTGATGGCGTTTGTCCTCCCAAGAAACTGTTACGCGTGATGAGCCCTGCTCTCCTGGCAGTGGCTGAACACCTGCCTGCCCATGGGAAGCAGCGAATGAATTCCTGGTTTTGCTTTGCTTGTGCACACAGCATTTGCTTTACCTGGTAAACTGTCTTTATCTCAGCCCATGAGTTCTTGCACTTTTACCTTTCTGATTCCCTCCCCCATCCCACCCAGAGAGAGTGCATGAGCGGCTGTGTGGCACTGAGCTGCCTGCTGTGGCTAAACCACAGCAAATGAGGGCACGCCATGGACATAGGCCCCACCCCAACCCACCCCTTCACCTGGTTGAAGGCTTTAGGGAACATAATCTAAATTTGCATTTAGCACAGCTTTGAGCAGGAGGTTTGACTGGGTGATTTTCAGAGGCCTCTTCCAGTGTTTTGTTTTTTTTTTTTTCTTTTCTGGAAAATTTGTCCTTCTTCACATGCAGTGAACTAGTCCACTTAACAGTGCCTTGCAGGTTAGGCATAACAGCATGCCTTCAGCACTGGCAATCCCCATGCCAGCAATCTACTGCTCTGCCTTCTGGGTCTGCCAGTATGAACGAATGGTGACCTTTTGCTTTAGCTCTAAAAATCTTCCTGGAAGCTTACTCTTCAGCCAGCTCTTCTGCCTAGAATTTCTAAGAGGTGTTCCTCCTCTTCATTAGCCCCAGACTGTGCTTCAAGCATAGCTGTGTGCTGTGAGGGTTGGAGCCTGCCATAAAGATGTTCCTGGAAATCTGTGAGGCATAATGTGACATCCAAGGACAATGCAGGCAACATCAAAACATTTTTAGGATGCCAGAAGGCAACTTTATTATAAGGTGAATCTAGCAGTGAGTACAGCTGTAAGACTGCTTTGAAGTAGCAGCAAAAGGATGCGAGAAGTCAGATTCAGAAGAGATAAAAATTGTCTCCTATAAAGAGAAAGGGAAAAGATAAGTGGGATAACAGTCAGAATCTTTGGTGTCTAGTGACATTTGAAATCAGTTTGGGCATGGTGCCTTTATAGTTTGCCCTTGAAGCACAGTTTGAGAAGACAGTAATGCATGTGGATGTGTAGACTGGCTGAGTTTGCATACTTTTTCTCTCCAACATTGCTTTTGTTGATGAGATAGCTCAGTCCAGACAGAGACCACATGGCATTATGGACACTGAAGTTGCACTGATGATCAGGTTACTGCAGAGACTGAACTTTGAACACAACACATGAATACTTCCCTCTCCTCTGCCATTGCTACACTGCATTACCTTAAACAAGCCTGTCTATATCTCATCTGGAAAATGGGCAGTAATAAAACCAATTTGCCTTACATAGCAACTGTTAAGATTAACTAGTTAATGCTATGGAGCTCATTTCTTCAGGGGCTTCCTGTGGCCCACAACAGAGGCATATAGAAACCAGAGAAAGGAATTGCATGTTTAAGCCAGACTGTTTGCTTATTCAGAGAGAAGGAAAGAATAGACATAGATTGTCTGAGATTTCAGTGTCCTTTTCTTTTCGCAGTTACCTCTCCATCTGGAAGACTAATGCTTTAATAATACTTGGTATTCATTTGGAGATTTAGATGAGACATTTGGGTTCCTTAAGTAGTTTTGCATTAGACTTAAGCTATCTCATAAATAAATGAAGACTTAAAAAAAATCTGTCTACATTTCATCTTATTATAGAAAGAAGGGCTATTATAGAAAGAAAAACCCCAGGGTGTTACTGCATTGGTCCTTCAATATGTATATGGCATTATTATGTGCTTTAACCACTCTGATCTTTAATAAATCAATTGATTGGGCTGTTCCTTGGCCTCAGAAACATTCCATTGTATATTTTTTTTTATTCATTTTGAGGTCTGCGTGTGTTTGTGTGTATAGTATATGTCCATATAAATACTTAAATATCTATATACATGTGTACATAAGAATATATGTTGCATGTATGTACATAAATTTTATCTTCTGAATTTATTACATCCCTATAGTGAAATGTGTTTTCTGGACAAGCCTACACAAGCCTTTCTGGCATCCTGTATTCTTCACAGCAGTAGACTATGCTGCACTGACTTTCAAACTACCAATATCAGCCAGACTGTATCTAGCTCAAGTCTGACTGAGCTACCAGTATGCACATATTTGTAGCTTCTCTATAGTTCATTTCTTATCTGTAAAGTGAAATGATAGTTGAGTATATAAACATGTTAAAGACTATAAGACAAATACTGAATACATACTAACATAATGAGACCAGATATACATGTAACTAAACACAAAGTTATGATGATTTCATTGTTTTCTTTAAAATAAAAATAAAAAATAAAAAAAGTCGGAAGACCAAGCAAACAAAAAAGAAACCAACAAACCACTTATTAAACATCTTCTGAGAGTCTGATTCAACAAAGCAATTAAGCATGAGCTTAACTTGAAGTCAACAGCACTGAACCACTTCCCTATAACTAATTATATGATTAAATGGTTTGCTGAACTTGTAATTTAATATAAATGCATATGAAGTGGGGTGTTTTAACATTATTTTTCTTTCTTTTCTTTTTTTCCCAAAATGCAACTTAAGAACAGCTTGTGTGACCTCTGCATTTCTAGTTGGTTTCTTCCCATTCAGATTTTGCAACTGAGATAATAAACTTTCTTCTTCTCTAAAAATCAGATGATAGCTATCAAGTATTTTCCACATTCTTTCCTGAAACACTGACTTACACCTTATATATAGTTTGCTTCTACTTGTATTTTGGTAAGTTAAAGAGTAAATATTTCTAATAGTCATTTTATTGTTTACTAAATAACTTTTCCCCTGTTATTCCTGTGTAAACTCTCTTTTCATTGCTTTGAACATAGAATTCTAATAGATGCAGAATTCCAATGTCAGGGCTTTCCTATATCGTTCATCTAAGAGTCACTGGTTATTCAGAAGAAAAACAACAACAACAACAACAAAACAAAACAAAACAAAAAAACAAATAAGATTCCTGAAAAAGAGCTTGTTGTAAGATTACATGAACTGTAAAGTTACAAAAATTGAGAAGTTTGCATTTGTTCCAATTGTACAAAAATAAATATTTAGATAAACAGAAAACTGAAATAGATACAAATGGAATAGGATGGCTTTTCAGACTCTTTTGCCAGGATTAGTACAACAAGTAGTCTATGAAAGTTACTTTACTAAGATCTACCAATATTTTGAAAAGTTAGCTTTTACTGCAGTCAGTTACTTCCTTACAAGAATATGTTTTTCCTTACTTTGAAATCTTCCTAGAACACTGTAAAATTATGTCTAGAGTTGCTTTACAACTTTTAGTAGCTCCTGTCTTATGATTTTTTTCTTTATTTTTTGCCCTATTTACTATTGAAGTGCTTCTTCTGTAATTGCTCACATAATTTTTCCTGATGCTGAGTCTGCAAGATGTTGCAGTAGTCATTTAATCAGTAACAACACATTTTTGTATTCCTACTGCATGATTAAATTAATATAGTTTACATGTGTTACTTTTACAGAAATCACTGACTCATCAAGCAAAATTAAGTACAGTAATCTAATTAAATCTCTTCTCTTTCATATTATATGAAAATACCATTTTCAAAATAAGGTCAGGATTTTTCCATGTTAATTATCAGTAAGTAACACTTTCTAAAAATTACATTATAGCTAAACTTAACTCACAGGAAAAACAATAAAGCAAGAGAAAATATCTCTAAAGTATCTATTTATAAAGATACTTTAATTTGCCTGGTTCTGGACAAATTTAGTTTGTTCTCACTGTCATTGTGATATGACTTTGATCTCTTAGCAAGAGCTTTGCCAAGGCCAAAAAATATCTCAAGATCTTTTTCTGACAGCAACACAAGATGTTTAAAAAATTTTGAAAGTAAGAAGTTATGAATCAAAAGATATGAAAATATATTTCATTTGCAAATACATTTTGTTTTTTTATCACATTTTTTTCTGTACATTTCATTTATATGTTGAAGATTTTTGGCCTCTTATCTGTTCATAGTTTCTTCCAGCTTTGTTATCTTTCAGTAGTATTTAAAAAAAAAACAGACAAACAAACAACAAATCATAGAGACAGTGTTCAAAATATCAATATAGTTAGTTTTTAGTCACAGGAAAGATTTTAAGTTAGGGTGTTGTCTGCTATAGATTACTTAAATTCTAGCCTTAATCGAAAAATTCCCTGACAGCTTTCTCTCTAACTGAAAATCCATCAAATTGCCCATTCCTGTAATAAGAATTTTTCTTTACCATGACAGATCAAACTCTAGACCTGCTTGAAACATTTTTAGACAAAATAGAGATTCGAACAGCTGGGACAAAAACTGCATAAATCTGGTGACACTACATCATTTCTGGAAGTCAAGTCTCTGAGATATCTGTGCCTGCTCACACAAAGTTAGCTTGGAAATCATTAATTAGGATTCTTAATACCTAACTCTTAATTAAACATCTTTCTTAGTTCATATGAATATCCAGAAGACTTCTTTTTATTAAAATACCTGACTTCAGACATGCATTTACCCTGTTTCCCTTATACATTTGAGTCCTACATCATCAGAACGCTCTACTGACAAAGTTCTATGGAACAGTTAAATTTATCCTGCCTTTATACCTTGTCAAACAGGGCATGGGCAGCATCTCAGTGAACCCCATGCAATGAATGCTCATGCAATGGGTTCTGGTACAACAAAAATAGAATATATTTGGCCTACACATTATATACAATTAAAATATCTGTATAGTAAGTAGCTGACTTTTCTACTGTGTGCAGCCAACATGTATTTCCCATTGTTTGATCATGGTGATGGATAATTGCCCAGCAATGTTATTTACATTTTCAGTGCTTCAGTACTTTTATAGTTGAGTCATATATGTGTAGAATTTTCAGATGATTGTTAATCATCCAAATGAAAATGAGAATGAGAATGAATTGAAATGAGAATGTTTTCAAACTTCAGTCTTGATTAAGGTGCACTTATAATGACTGCTAATGAAATTCTTATAGCCTCTGATTTGTAAAAGGACTTCCTCCTAAACTGTATTCTGTAATCTCAGAAATACAGATTTGTGAAGATTAAGCAAAAAAAAAATTATGCTCATATCCCTTTGCTTAACAATATCTAACACATAATCGTTTCCTGTAAATGGACTTCAATGTTTATCCAATTCTGACCTTAATCTGCTCTCACAGACAGAACACCATCACATATTTAGAAGGTTTGGTAATGTCTTATGTCTTGATAACATATTAAAGAGTTTTAGCATGGATATGATTTTAGGCAAACACGTACATGTACCAGCTGAATATAATTGCAAAATCTAGATACCATGAGTGCCTCTCAGTAAATCCATCTATAGATATATAATACACTCTTCGAACACTGAAAGTCATTGAAAAGCTATATGAAATACAGGACATTTAATTGTAACTGAATATTTTCCACTGGGATATTCTTTATAAATCCATTGTAACTCCATATGCTACTGTGCATGGTTGAGCTTTTTTAGGGATTGTTGAGAGGGATCAATAAAAACTGATAATAGGAGGCTATGGAATTTTATATACACAATTGCTTTCGATGTGATTGCCCTGGACAAGTCTCAGGAGAAATGGTTCAAAAATCTGAACTCCCTGGAATGCTCTTGGTCTTTTTATACAGTTTTATTTTACAAAAAACTTTGGATCTAGGGAGCTGGAATAATGAGCATGTTTATTTTTTTGATTTCATACAGCTGGTTCACTAAGCTTCTTATTCCCTGGGCTGCAGGGAAATACCTGTTGCACTGTGGTCTCTTCCATGGGCTGCAGGTGACTCTGCTTTGGCACCTGGAGCATGTCCTCTTCCTGGCTCTCTGACCTTGGTATTTGCACTGTTGTTTTCTCACACTTTTGTTTTCTTACTCCTCCTCTGCCTGTGTGATATTTTGCCCTTTCTAAAGGGCAGAGGCGCTGCCATCTTGGCTGACAGGCTCAGCTGTGCAGGGTGGTGTCCATCAATAGACTGTTGGAGCTGGCTGTAACCAGCACCAACAAGCTGTGTCCAGCACAGGACAGCCCCTGGCCTATTCTCACAGAGGCCACCACTGCAGTTCCCAGCTGCCAACACCTTGCCATGGACACCTAGTACACCTCAATATTCACTAATCCTAGAAGCTGAACTGCCTGAATTCTTCAAAGATTTTGGTGTTATTCCTGATCCAACTGAAAATTCTATGCATCAGTCCCACAAATATATTTTTAAACAACTTTCAAAAATTTTCTGTGATTTGTTTGAGAAAAACCTCCATCCTGACCACAATGAATGGCTGTTATTTTAGTGTTTGTACTACTAACGTATTGTCTATGATTAATGTCACAAGTTTGCTAGTAGATGCAGAATTTCATCAAGACATATTTCTCAGCTGTTGTTCGAATAACGTTACATGAAGTATTTAAATTGTGTAAGAAAAAGTATACAGCTTTTTAATAGGATCTTATTTTGTTTGTAAATCTAATTTTCAAAATTTCTGAGCAACCAGTGTATTTATTAGTAAGAGTAATAAATACCGAACTCTCCATCTTGTAACCTTTCATCAAAGCATATTCCTTTAAACAACCACTTGCCTTTAATCTCAATTCCTCCTTTTGCATTAGAGATTTTAAACTCTTGCTTAACTGGAGATGTGAGTGGATTTATTTTAATTTTATCATTAGTCCTACTCAAAAACTTTTTCATTGGTCTTCAGTATTTTGAAATAATTTTGCCTGAATTTTCCCTATTCCTATCTCAATGTGTTGTATATTGCACCTTAGTTGTCAGTCATGTATCAGTGTTTGAAGTGATCATTTTACACATATGCACACAACTTCATAAGTGAAGCCCTAAGAGTTCCTTCTTCTTCCTCGCTGATCAGTGGCAGCCTCAATAAAAGCATTTATCATGAAGAAAGTTGACACAACTTATATTAGTGTTTTTATGTCAAAATCAGTATCTTATGTTGTATAAATGTAAAATATGACAATTTATGACATTCAGCAGAGTAATGAAAGGTTGAGCAAACTTCCCATATATATTAGAAATCCCATTTGCTGTTAAATAATGGCAATTTAGCTGATTCTATAGCATACTAGAATGCCAATGCTAGTTCTGTAAAAATGAGCTGGTAAATGGGAAACACAGACAGTTAAAACAAACCAAAAACAAAAACAGAAGTCCTAGAAGTTTTCTATAT
>VXAL01014054.1:36571-66143 GCA_013399475.1 Chauna torquata | reverse complement strand
AAAAAAAAAAAATTAGAACTTAAGTTTTTCCTATCCTGGGAACTTAACCTAATTTTAAGGATTTGGGTGCAACATCAAGTCTACACTGGCTTCAATAAAAAGTTATAATGAAAAAAAGGGACAAAGGCATAGCATGATCTGACAGTGTTGAGTAATTTAATAATCTAAAGTAAATTAATTATTTGTAAAACTGTACTATAAGAATCCGTGACTTGATAAAAATGTAGAACCCTGGAAGCAAAGTGGGTCATGATATAGTGCGCACACAGACTGTAAAGGTTTCTGTTTAAAAGAAGAGAAAGGAAGGCATCTGCACAGTGCAAATGAAAGAGTTGCAAAGAGGAGCAGAAAATGATGAGAACGGCAAGGGGATTTGCAAGGGCCAAAACCCTTCCCACAGTTTGAAGGAAAATGGATGGGTTTCGTGAACAGCGGAGTTATTCCTGTGTATAGGTGTGTGTGTGTGTGTGTGTGTACACGGATATAAATATACATTCTTTATGATTTAGGGAAGAAGCAAGTGAGCATTTAAATTTACCAATTTAATCTTAAAAAATACTAATCATGATATAGCAAATATACCAAAGTTAACAATATCTAAGCAGAACTATAAATTGACACCTGTGTTTTATTATTGAATAGGGTTATTTATGATGCTTATACGTTTCTTCATGATGCTCTTAGCTCATTCCATTCACACAAAGCTATATATAGACTGGAAGATATTTTGGAATGAAATTTTGTCAAAAGAATTGCTAAAAGCATAAGGAAACTATTAGATGCAGTTTTCAGTAATTTAAATTTCTAATATTTGATTTTTAAATGATGAAACATCCAATAACCCAAATGACCCTGCACAAACATATACATGGAATAAATTATTTCAAATGAAAGCATGAAAATTATTTGTTCAGCTGCTCTAGTGACTGGAAGGTTAGGAACAAAAGCTATTATTGTTCAGTGTATTTTTTCACAGGAAATAGACAGTGGCAAACATACAGTAGTTCAACACATGAGATCAGAGACAGAGTTTTCATAGTAAACCAAAACCAGATGTTGGAAGGGCTCAAGACCTTTACAGAAATTATTAGTTATGTTTGCCTTTGAAAGCAAGGAAAGTTTACAGAGAGTCATGTACCTGATTAAGAAAAAGACAGGTTACAAAAGCTATGAGTATTAACTCATTCAAGAAAAAATATTTGCCATACAGACAGATTTTATATATGACAGTTACTTATGTATATAGGATTTGAATTTTACTTTCATTTGATTTTTGGCTTAATATGTTAACTTCTTCATACTACTGAAGAACTTCAGAAGAAAGAAAAATAGTAAAGATTTTAAACCTTGAGGCCAGAATTGTGCATTATGACAGTAAGCCCTTGCAGTTTCAGCTCCACCATGAATGCATATACAATTATGCATTAAAGTCGACTTTTATTTTAACAATTCATCAAAGAACAATTTAAATATATAGTACTATATAAGTAGTATATAACTTTTTGTGTAATACAAAGTCTTTCTCTAGTTAAATATTAATGACTTGATATCACTGGATGTTAGCCAATTTCATTGGAGTTTGATGAAATAGTCAAAACTAAGGTGCTCAGCGTTAGGTTCCTTTGGGTTTCATACAAATAGGCACTCACATAGGAAGAAAGAGAGTGGTATTGTAGCACCTTAGAAAACAAGGTTTATCTGCCACAAGGCACAAATCTGTGGGAAACCAATTTTTTTCCTTCTAGTACCTCCTAAACTATTTGTTTTCTTGACATGTTGCTTATCCATTGAAATAAGTACATAAGGTGCTTTCACTTGAGAAGTTACTGATGCTACTAACCAGTGAGAAGGAATAGAAAGGTCAGCACATTTGAGGCAACACAGTAAAATTAACACTTACAATGAAATCATATAGTGGTATGAAGAGGGGAAAGTTGAAATGAGGACATTGGAGTACTGATCTTAGTTTTACCTAAGAACTTCTAATGCTTTCCCACCAATTTTCACTAACTTCTTTGAGTCCTGCTTGTCTTTTGGAGTCAATTTGTGGCAATCAGCTTGACAGAGTGGGTATCTGGCAGCTTGGTGTTGAAGTCTAATTGTGTTGAGGTATGGATTGGCTTAAACTTTCTTTTAGAGCTGGATACTCTACTAGCTTTCTGGTCTTGATCCTGTCTCTACATCTCTTTTCTCCAATCAAGTTTTCAAAGTTAAAACCTCAGTCTCTACTTACAAACAAACAAACAAACAAACAAACAAAAAACACAGCAAAGCAAAACACGAAGTTGTCCTGCTTCCCTGCTTCTTCCATCAGCAGCTTAAACTTTCCCTATTATCTTGTTCATAGCTTTGCTGATTTCTCATTGACTTAGTGGCTTGCTTATTCAGAACACCTTTTGCAGACATTAAGCTAACTTTTCCTAGCAAAAGATTTTTGTTTTTGTTATTGCTGGTGTTTTTTTGCTAGCAAGGATTTTGATTTTTTTTTTTCCCCCATTTCTATAAACTGGAAATGTGTTTAAAGGACTTAGGTACTCATCTTTTTTGTAGTCATTTTGTAGTCCTCTATCTACAGGGCTTGATAATCTGGAACTGAGAAATCCTGAAAGGTTTCTATATTGAAGACATGAGTCTGAAGATAATATATGAAGCCTAATAGGAAACATTGCAAGAGACTATTATATCAGTGAAGCTGTAATCATAGAATGGTTTGAGTTGGAAGGGACCTTAAAGACCATCTAGTTCCAACCTCCCTGCCATGGGCAGGGACACCTCTCACTAGATTAGGTTGCTCAAAGCCCCATTCAGCCTAGCCTTGAACACTTCCAGGGATGGGGCATCAACAGCTTTTCTGGGCAACCTGTTCCAGTGCCTCACCACCCTCATAGTGAAGAATTTCCTGCTAACATCTAATCTAAATCTACCCTTTTTTAGTTTAAAACCATTACTCCTTGTCCTGTAACTACACTCCTTGATAAAGTCTCCCTTCCCATCTTTCCTGCAGGCTCCCTTTAAATACTGGAAGGCCACTATAAGGTCTCCCCTGAGATGAAGTGATGGCACATCTTAGAGTTGTAGAAGAAATTTAACATGGGAATATCATTTTAGTTCAGATGATGAAAGTGGCATACATCTGTCATAGATACGGAATAATTTTGGAGCTGATTCTTGAGGAGACAGTCATATTGTACCATTGCTTTAAAAATTAGTTTATCACTGAGTCAGTTTCTTAGTCAGTCCAGTTCAGTGGATTATTTATTTTTTTATTGTTTTCCCTGAATTAATCAAAGCAGAGCCAGCTTAGAAATGGATTCATTTTCCTTTCTTCTCTAGGCTAAATAATCCCAACTTTCTCATCCTGGGTTCATGTGTTCATGATGGGCAGGTCCTGTTTAACAAATTTGATTTCCTTTTATGATAAGATCATCCATCTAGTTGATCAAGGGAAGCCAGTCGATGTAATATTTTTGGATTTTAGTAAAGCTTTCGACATGGTTTCTCATAGGATCCTGCTGGACAAATTGTACAGCATAAAACTAGATAAAGACGTAATACAATGGGTGAACAATTGGCTGATGGGTAGGGCTCAAAGGGTTATGGTAAATGGGGTTACGTTGGGCTGGCGGCCAGTCACCAGTGGNAGCTGGGCTATCACCAACAACATGAAGTTTAACAAGAGGAAGTGCTGGATTTTGCACCTGGGAAGGGGCAATCCTGGATATACGTACAGACTAGGGAACAAGAGGCCGGAGAGCAGCACCGCAGAAAGGGATCTGGGGATTCTGGTCGATGGCAAGATTAAAACGAGTCAACAGTGTGTCCTGGCATCTGGGAGGGCCAACTGTATCCTGGGGCGCATCAAGCACGGTATTGCTAGTCAGTCGAGGGAGGTGATTGTCCCACTCTACTCTGCACTGGTGCGGCCTCACCTCGAGCACTGTGTGCAGTTTTGGGTGCCACAGTACAAAAAGGATGTGAAGCTATTGGAGAGTGTCCAGAGAAGGGCTACAAAGATGGTGAAGGGCCTAAAGGGGAAGACATACAAGGAGCGGCTGAGGTCACTTGGTTTGTTCAGCCTGGAGAAGAGGAGGCTGCGGGGAGACCTCATCACAGTGTACAGCTTCCTCATGAGGGGGAGCGGAGGGGCAGGCATCAATCCCTTCTCCCTGGTGACCAGCAATAGGACCCGAGGAAATGGAGTCAAGCTGCGACAGGGGAGGTTCAGGTCGGATATCAGGAAAAGGTTCTTCACCGAGAGGGTGGTCGTGCACTGGAACAGGCTCCCCAGGGACATAGTCATGGCACCGAGCCTGTCGGAGTTTAAGAAACGTTTGGACTATGCTCTCAGTCATATGGTCTGAATTTTTGGGTAGATTTGTGTGGAGCCAGGAGCTGGACTCGATGATCCTTGTGGGTCCCTTCCAACTTGGAACATTCTATGATTCTATGATTCTATGATCCTTTCTTCACAGGAGAGGTGCTCCAGCCCTCTGATCATCTTCATGGCCCTTCTCTGGATCCATTGTAACAGGTCACTGTCTTTCTTGTGCTGCATGCCCCAGAGCTGAATGCAGTACTGCAGGTGGAGTCTCATGAGATGGAGTAGAGGAGGAGAATCACCTCCTTTGACCTGCTAGCTACAGAAAGGAGTCTATTCATATTCACTGCTAGCTATGCTACTAGGCACATCTGAGCCTCTACCACAATGAGTTTGTTCATTTGGTGTTATTTGGTGCTTTCTTTTACTACAAGATTTAGAAAGACTGTTGAAATTGAGGTCATAGTTTTACGTTGATCCAGGGGGATAAAATGAACTACCTACATAAGGTAGGGTGTATGATAGTGGCTACTGTAAAATGTGCTTGGATCTCCACCTTTTCCATCTTTTTTGATTGTAATATAGATATAAATGAGCAATTGCAAGAAAAGAGAAATTGTTTTAGTCTTGTTTCTTCTAGGAAGGTGTAAACATCACAAGTCAAGCCACAGTGATAAATAGTGTTTCTAATTGGCATCCTTGCTGATCGTTTCAGAGAGATAAATGGTCAAAGAAACTGAGCTACCCTCTTGTACCTACAGATGAATCTTCTACCACAGGATTAATGTACTTTTGTGGTGATTGTTTTCCAACACTGCTACACTGAATTGGCTGATGCTGCTTACTGTTACAGTTCATTTTAAAATATATGAGTGAAATAAACATGTAACGGTTAACAATGAGGTAAAAAAAAAGGTATATCATGTTTGTTAATGTAGTACAGCAACAATTAATTTTATGGCTAATGTGTTAAGTATGGAAAGTGTGCAAAGTAGGTAGTAAGGATATGTTACATCAAGTGTTACATCATTATAAGACATCAGTAAAGCTGTGGGGTAGTTTTCAAGACACTTTGAAAAGTAAGTTTAGGAACACAGAAATTCAGGTGATACTGCAATGTAAAAATGTAAATGTAATCTTAGCCAGTAAAATAAGATATATTATCTATATTACAAGATAGACGGCCAGAAAATGTAGTTCACATTGATATGTAGTTTGGATTGCTTAGGGATAAAACAAGACGAGTAAGGGCTATATGGCAGAAAAAAACTGTTCTGAAAAGAGATCTGATCGATATATGTTATTTATTTTGCCTCTACTAGCCAAAAGGATCATGAGTATGAAACAAACATTTCAGTCATTTTGTTATAATATGTACATGATGCTGGTAAAAAACAGTCCTTAAATTTGCATTTTTGTTTTTAATAGGCAATCAAATAGTATTTTCTAGAACTTTCAAACATATAAGACTAAGCAAAGCAGGCATTTGCTTAAAGCAATGAAATTTTGCATAGCAAAATGACCATGGGTCCTTCTGTTTACTATGCCTAGGTCAACATTTTAGAAGTTCAGATGTATAGTAGCTGCCATTAAGGGATAACGTGGGTGTATGGGAAAGAGGGCAGCATCTATAATGAACAATGGATGCAAAAGCAGCAAATTGTTGCTTCTATTTCTTTCTTCTGCACAGCAATACCACTAATGCTGAGTCAACAGAGCTTGCTCCCCTACCTCTCTACTATATTCTTCTTTTCACAGGAATGTGAGAAGATCCACATTCACTAACTTCTCCCATACTGTCCCATCCTTTTGACTACAAAATTCAGCTTTAACTTAACTGCTGGGGGAACAAAGCCACTCTTTGCATGAGTGGTGGAAGGACAAATACTTCTGTAACAGTGAAGACTACCTTGGAGTTCAAAATACCAAAAAAGTATGGGAAATATCAGTTAGAAGGAGTTAGGAAATGCTAATTGTTTATCATCTTACCATGGTATTCTTTATCTTTGTCATGTATTATAAGGCATAGTAGCATAAACACATCTATCTAAGGTATTTTTAATACCTTAACAAAAAATAGAAAAGTCATTGTCTCACAGTAAATCCTGTTATAATCTTTCATGGAATAGAAGGATTCAGTCACATTAAGTTCTACTGTAAAGGTACATCTTTTCAACATTAGGCATCCTTGATCTGTCTAAAATTAAAAACTAAAAAAGAAGATGAACTTAAGTTGGTCAGAAGAGCCAGAAGAGCAAAGCTTTATGTTTCCAGTTATCTGCATACAGTGATCACAGATACTTTCCAACTAAATATTTTTCAGTAGATTACACTGCACAGGTATCTCCAAAGCCTCCTTTGACTTAACAAGTTTTAGATCAGTTCTGATAACGTCATATGTCCTTAAAATCTTGCAGTAGTGGCAGTCTCCACAAACAATTTTTTTACTTTATGGAAGTGTAATGCTGCATATGTTGTATAAATAAATATCTGTGCTGGAAAAGAACTGCATTTCAATTACCTATGTAAACATACTGCATATTATTAGACCTTAAAATTACATGTTTGACAGCACACAGTTTCTCAAGGGTTTTATTGCAATCTGTGAAACTTATTAACTATGATTTCATAGCCAATGACAAAATATAATAAAAAAATCAAATGTTCTTTAAATCAAAGCATTTGTCCACAGATAGTATAAAATCATCATTTCTATACATGACCGAGGAAATAATAAAAAAGAAAAATTAGTCACCTTGAGCTGTTACCACTCATCTGACCAAAAAGACCTAGTAAAACACAATGTTTTATACTTCAAACATTTTTAATTTGGGACTTCATATGGCAAATCATGTGGGAATTGACTAAGAGCTAGTTAAGACTCTGGAAGCACAAAATATGTCTGTAAAAAACAGATAAAGAAAAAAAGCCTGCATACCTCTCCAATCAGAAACACAAGGGCTGGGGTGCAGTAATACCAGATGCTCTTGTTTTAGACACTTGGACATCGTGGATCCAAATAATTTTCCTAGACCATAAATGTTCATATTAGATGCTTGTTCTTCTAATGTCAACAAATGAACGGTCTTGTAGAAACTGCTGTTTTAGTTTTATGTATGTATGTGTGTATTTCCCTCTATAAATCATTATAGTGATTTCTGCTTCTTCATTACTTTGGGGGTTCTAGATGCTTTTTCCTTTCACTGACTGAAATACTTCAATGGTTTCTGTTTCCTGTTCTATTTTACTTTAGTGATTTGGCAGATGAGCTATAATGGAAAAATTATTCCATTATTCCAGAGTCCAGTCCGAACAGCTTATAGTCTTTTGTCCTGTGTCCTGTGTCTTTCTCAAAAAAACAAAAAAACAACAACAAAAAAAATCTCTTTCTTTGTCTCAAGGTAACGATTTAGAAGTATCCTCTCACGAACCAGAAGACAGCCTTCACCATTCAGTGCTCTAGTAGCTTATTGGTTTAGAGCTAAAGCTCTGAGATGGGAGAAATCGGTTTGCGTTCTTTGAGGGAAAAGACGGAATGAAGCCTAGGTTTCTCACAGTGTGGAAGAGTAGTCTAAAAATCAGATGGTCACTTGTTTTAAATATAACCTTACAATAATGAACAAAAAACAATGGTTACAATTGTTTTTCCTGAAAAAGTTAGTGTTGTCCTGAAAATTAGTTGTCCTGAAAATTAGTGTTGTTTCGAAAAATAGTTTATGTTGTTGTTCATATACAGGGAAGTTGAAAGTACATTACACAGTCTTTGGTGGATTTTCTGAAAACAGGCACCTTCAGATGACACATTCACAGGTCTCTTTATGACAGCCTCAAAGGAGCATTTTAAGATGGAAAAAAATTAAGGATCTGGCATTTGAAAAATTAGAGTAAGCTTGATCAAGAACAATTGATTATTAACAGTTTGGTCATCCTGTGGATCCAAACTATTTACTTTTGCAATTAGGTAGCAATATGCTAGTTTCCATAAGGCAAAATTTAAATAGATCCCTTTGATTTTTCAGTGAAGATTGGTGTGGGTTCTCCAAAACCACATTATGAAAATTTTGCTTTTAGACAATTTACTATATNGGCTTGCATCTCTTCTTATTTCACTCTTTTGCTGCCTGGCACTCTCATGCTTTTTGCAGGGAAGTAGGGAGAGTGACACTTTATACTCAAGCTTGATAAATGAATTCTTTGCCTTGTTGTTTCTTGGTAAGTGGACCATTAAGCTGTATGTCCTTGACTCTCCCTGTTGATAGTATGAAAGAATATAACAACAAAAGGATTCACCTTTGAGTAAATTTTATTTTACTCCTAGCATATGGTTAATAATATATTTTGTGTACAATTTCACTAATATACTACATGATTGAGAATGTGGTAGAAGGATTAAAATGTGATATGCTTCATGTTTTCACAAGTCTTGTGGAAGTTTGATGTTTTAACATCTTAACTTAAGCTTGCATTCCCACTTGCATTACGTGAAGATTACAATATGGAGAAAAAAGAAAGAAACTCCTCTGAACCAGTTTTTATAATGCACATCCTTAAATGACAATAAGTAATTGGAGAAGAATTTTTGTATTTGTAAGTTTTGACCTTGACATTGTTTGTGTAGGCCTCCAAAGCAATTATTGTAGAAACCAAGATGGAAAACAATGGCAAAAAGCAGACAGAAGTGCTTGAATTAGTGCAAATCACAAACATAGCTGAGTGGTATTAGATGACAATTTACTTTTAATGAGGGAAGACATGAAGTAATTAAATCTTGACATACAATTATGAAAAATATCAGGTAACAAGCCTGCTATGCAATATAAAATAAGAAAAGACATTTTCTGAAAACTTGCCTGATGCTCTGTCATCTGAGACTGTTCTTTATGAGTGCAGGGTGAAGGTCAAGGAGGTATCTCAACTCCATCAATCCTTTGGACAGTTACAAATGACCTTTCACTTTTCATAAGACATTCAATATTCTGAGTGGAGGGATACATTTTTCTGTGTTTAGAAAATAGCAAAATTGAAACCTTTTATAGCACACAAGGTGCATTTGTGTTTGAATCTCCTGAACAGATTCATTCTTAAATGTTCATTGACACCAATATCTCATTTACATGAATTAAATGATTTTAAAATGATGCGTCTGTTTCAAGATATACGTTTTCATATTTGTATTGCAATATGTACTATATTTTGCCTGTTGTTTAAGATGTATTCTATGGTTTCTTCAAGCAGTGTTTTAAAACACTACAGTGCATTCAGATGTCTGGGGTTGATTTGTTGTTGCTCCAATTTGATATTAATGCAAATCCAAGCATTACACCACATTTTTGTTTCATATTTATTTTGCAAGGGTTAAATCTTGAAGTCTGTTTTAGTCGTGATCTTTCAAGAAATGTACAGAAATAATGTTGCTAGAATATGTACCACCAGATAAATATTTCTGTGTGACTCAGAGGGTTTAACTTCAAACCACAGGCATTTCTGTGTGTAACCAGATCTTGATCTTTGGTAATATATTCTTCAATTCTAGTGGTACTGGTGTACCAGTCAAGGATTGTACCAGTCAAGGATTTAACTGTTATTATTTTTGTACTGAACGAAACAATGTTGGCAAGCTATTATTTCACCTATATTTCGGAAAGGCATAAAGTCCTTTTTCCACAGATTCATTTTTTTCTCCCATTTGTAACACAAAGCAGAGAAACTTGGAATTCTAAGCAAGAACTGTTGCAATATCCGTCCCAACACTCTGCATGTTATGAGTAGGTAATCCTTTTACTAAGCGAAGTTGTGCTTCAGTTTATAAATATACAGAAAATAAAGGAAAAAAGACAAGCACAAATATATGTAAACATTGCAAAAGAACAGCTTCTCTTCACTGAAGAAAGAAAGAAACAAACAAAACAATAACCCTTAAGATAGAGCATAATAATAGACTGTGACCAGTCCTGGAACACAAATGAAAATGTACATGAGGAGAAGAGAAATACATAGTTTACACTATCTTATCTTGCTTGCTCTATTTAATAAGAAATGCTAGAACATAGAATATAATTGTATCAATTTAGAAAAATGTATCACTACTTTTAGTACTAAGTTAGGTGTGCTTTCAATTGAAGATAATCATTTATTTAAATCATATATAATATCATCTCATTCATTGCATACAGAAATATTATTCAAGGTCTGCCATGGGCAACAATTTGAAATAAAGCATAGGCAATTTTATTAGACTTGAAAACCTATTCAGAACAGAATTATTCAAACAATGCTCAGAATCTGAAATTGGATAAACCAAAGTGACATTCATAATATCTCAGTAATCTGTTTTCAAAAATAATTCTTGCCAAGGTCTTCAAAATCTTGTGAGTTAGTGTACCTGTACTTAACTACGTAGTTACTACTAGCAACATAAATCATGAGTTAGCACAGTTTGTGAAATATTTTTTTTTCTCTCTAATTTTCTTTCTAGTAGTTTCCTCTACTTATAAAACATCATTACTATGGCCTGCATCCCAGGAATTTCAGCAAAAAGAAATCAAACAATTATAGTCTTGATGAGTAGATGAGTAGATGTTGGGAAATATTTCTTTAGACTACTTATATATTAAGACATAATGAACATGTACATGAAAAAAATACTGAAAGTTGCTATTTACAATTTTATGAAAACTTCACTTAATTTTTATGAGGTCCATTTAGTTTCAAAGTAATTGAAGAAAAATGCAAATTGCATAGGCATTCCTCAATATTATGGAAATAAATACCAATAAAAGCTAGTGATTCAAAATATTAGTAAAAAAAAAAAGGAAAAACAAAAATTTCATATTTCATGAATTGTCAATCCCTGTATTATCTGCAAAACTTAAAGATGTTAAAAAGCAGAAATAACAGTAATCCCTTTTCCCCCCTTCTTTTAAAGGACTTCCTGCGTGTGTCTTTCCTATAATTCTGAAAATTATTTAAATATTTAATCTGCTTCTTTCTTGTGATGGTAGAAATCTATATTTTAACAGAGAGCTTCTGAGAAAACCCTGTTTAAAACTGCTCTTCTGTTTTCCTGTAGAGTCTTATCACACTAGTCTGTGAGCTATAATTTGGCACTAGCAAGTACTAAGTTTTAATGTATGCTACAGTTAGTCTCTCTTTGGTTAATGCATATATTGCAATATATATTAAAACACAATATAATTGGTAAAAATAAAGAAGCTGGCCAATGCCAGCCATTTCTTGTTCTATTAAGCTGTTATTTGTTTGAATGTGTGAATGTTAATTAGGCACTCAGTCCAACATTTGCACCTTAATGAACCTGTCAAATTTAAATTGGTGTCATGGCCTCAGCAGATAGCCTACTGAGCTCCTTCTGATCTTTCCTCATATATAGGTTAACATGGTAGAAACAGAAACCCAGTAGACTTTTTTTTTTTTTTGCTGTTAAGACTTCTGTCTTCTTGGTTTGAAACTAAGGCTCAAACTGTGAAGTTAGGAGGAAAAAGACCAAAAGTGCACAAAAAACCTTAAGATTACTAAAATCTAGTGAAATAAAATTAATTGAAACATATTCATGGCTTTGACTGTAGCCCAGATACTTACTAATCTGTAAAAGCAGTGACTTTTAGCTGGAAAAAAGGATATAGTGAAAAAATACACTATCTTAAAAAAAAAAAAAAAAAAAAAAAATGGAAATTNNNAAAAAAAAAGAAAACAATGGAAATTAAATATAGAAAAAAATTACAAATGCAACATTATTGTGGAGATTTTACATTAACAAAAATAGGAAAATTCAGTTTTGGTTCCCAGAACAACCATCATTCAGTCTTACTGCAAATATACAAAAATACACTGAAGTTAACACTGCACAGTATATGGCATAGAAATACAACATAATACATACAGAAAGTGCAAAGCAGTGGAATTACGGTTGCTGTGGGAACTATACTTTGAATTTAATGACATTTGTTTGTGTCATATCTCAATCATAATGTTGCATTAACGCAGTCATTTGCATTTAATTCTATATTACATTCCCAGTTTAGAAGAACACATTTGCGGTTGCTCATATCTCTGTTTCCATCAGCGATTCAAAATTATATACTTTCTAAGATTATTTTGACAGAATTATACATAACCTCATGACGGAGCATCTCATTACCCTGGCAAGAGACCCTGATGCAGGAAGTAGCTTGTGAAAGAGTTAGGTACTGATAAGTAAAAATATTGTTTTTAAAGATGGTTTATTAACTGTGCTATTATGTTATTATACCCACAGTTCCATGGATGAATATTCTGTTATGAGAGGTGTAGTGCTTAATTATTTCTCAGTGACCACAACTTCAATGTAAGTGGTCTGAATTCATAAGAAAATAGAAATGTATAATCCAATTAAAATTCAATTCGTACTTTATTTATTTCCTTCAAGAACACAGGGCATCAGGCTGGGAAGAAGATACTGTCATTTAGGACAAAGATCTGTAAGCTTCTGTCTTCTGCTACATAAAAGTACTGATGGGAACCAAGTTGAACTGCTAATGATCAAGATGTGGAGAACTGTACATGAAGATAACAAACTAAAACATAGAATGAGCATTTAATTTGAAAACAGTCTAATAGTCAATATGACACAAAAACAAATTATATGTACTAGGTATAGAATATTCAATAATACTTTGAAGGGAACCTGAATTTACTTGTGTATGGTATTGTTATTGAAATGGAGATGTCCTCTAGGAAACCTACTCATAGACTTATAGGCCTATAGATCTACTTACATACGTATAGATTGCTTTTCTTCTAGCAAGAAAACAAGCAAAAACAGTTGTACCGTTCATATCTCTCTCATAAAGAACAATCACTGAAATGAAGATATGTATTATGAGAATAAAGGTAAGATACTGACCCCTAAAAGACATGAAAAAACTCTAATCAACATCAGGAGAAAAATTACTTCACCTTGAAACTTCTTCTGCTTAAGTTTCTTTTAAAACCAAGTTCTAACATGTTTTATTGAGTATACAGAGAGAGGTCTGACAGGATCTCAACATCTCCATTTATTTAAAAGGATTGCAAGGGATAGGGCATGTTGCCAGGGTAAAAGCCAACAGAGAGTGTGAGAGCAAAGGAAAAGAAAATAAATACAAAAACTGAACTGCACTAGATATGAGAGAGGAGAATATGAAAAAAAAGAAGAAGAAGAAGAAGAAATAAAATATAAAAAAAATCATAGTATAAAATATGATAAAATGGAAAGCTATAAATATTTAAAGTTTAAATATAAATATTTAGTTAGTTACTTTTTCTGTGCGGTTTAAAAATCTCTACTACTGGGGAGAAGGGAAATGGAGATGTTCTCCACTCGGGCCACAATTTTGACTAAGTCATCTAGTATTCCCGCTGACAGTACTCAGCTTGTCAAGCCTACATGTTTTTTAGAGGCATGTCATAAGAGGTACACACAACTCTACTTCAAGAATGTTACATTGAAGACTTCCATTGTTAAACTGTTCCAAGTGTTGATATATGATTAATATATAAAATTACACCAACACTACCATTTATGACTTTTTAAAAAATCATTTGGCAATATAGGTATCAGATATAAAAACTCCTTGACATTCTCTGAAAGACTATCTACCTTCAATATCAGTAAAAGAGCCAAAACCAGCTACTAAATAAATTAGTAGTTAAGTCATATCCAACCCTCACTTGGCTAGATTAAGTAGAGATATTGAAACAGTTTTATTGTGGAACTCATTCAATTAAAAGAAGTCAAGTGTGGGTCCCTATTGCATAAATTACATATTCAGATGCATATGTTTTAGACACACAGACATGAAGTTCAGAAGGGACTATTCAGTCACTTAATCTGACTTCCTTTGTAACACAGGCCATAGAATTTCACTGTGACTTTAACCTAGTAACTTCTATTTGCTAAAAAATATTTTTTCAGAAAAGGCATTCAGTCTTGAAGAGCTGAAGAGCTATACAGCACCCACTATTACACTGTTAGCTTTTTTTACTAAGTACTACTGTACTATTAAAAAATGTGCCCTCTTTCTAACTTGAAGTTTTTTTGCCTTCAGGTTCTCACTGTTGGGTGTTGGCATGCCTTTCTCAAATAGACTTTTAGTAATTAGTGTTTTTCTTTCTGTGAAATCCCTGTAAAGTGTATTCAAGTGCAATCTCAATCTCAATCTTTTTTTTTTTTTTTTGATGAGTTAAAATATTGTATAATTTTTGGCACTTAACTGCATGAATTTTTCAAGATGGTCTTGAATAGTGTCTTAGAATAGGATGTCATATGTGTTCTCTTAATTACATTTAGGGAGGTAACTTCTGGCAGACTTTTTACAAGCAGCAAAAAAGACTTGAATTGATTGCCCAGGATCATGATGAATTGTGATTTTTACTTTGTTCAAACTCTGGATATACACATATTTTGAACATCTTTTTATGTGCCAATATATCAACATGATGAGATCAACTATTGGCATCCTTCTCTGTGTACACACTATGTTTTTCACAATAGAAGATTATTAGAATCCTTGTTTTTGGTGGTGGTGGTGGTGGTGGTGGTTTTTTTCTCCTGACTTGGTCACAAACAATGGCTATTATTGTGCAGCAGAAACTCTCATCCCTTACTCCATTGAGGCTGCAACATTACAAAGCCTAATGTTGAAAATCTGTTGAGATGGAGATCTCAGAAAAAGCTTGAACAATTTAATATATTGTTCCCATGCATCTTTTTCTGTTATGGGTTGGTAAATTACTAATTAAGCAAACTGAACACGTGAAGGGCTTTTTAAATACACTTTGTGTCTCTGAGGTGGTATTTCTTACAGAAAATAACCTCTACAGGAAATAAACATTACACTTGAACACAGAGGAAGACAAAGTAGTAGTACAGAAATCTAAATTCTTTTAAAAGTTGTGATGATATTATATTATGAAAACTCAACCAAAACTCAAACACAATTAGAAGCTGATGAGCTAATTGCATTCCCAGCCTGGAGTTGCTGACTTGAAATTCAAGCCATATTCAACATCTGTACTCTGTGAAATGTCTCCTGTTTCACCACTTTCCTGTATGTGGTCACTGAAAAGATTTGTAATTTAGATATTTTTTTTTCCTGTGTTTATTTACTAAACACAGTTCCTTGGATATTATTTCACAACAGAATGTTCTTCCTTTATTTATGTTTGTATATTTTGGGGGGTCAAGAAAAGTAAGCTTTGTTAATTTGTAGAGGCATTCATTTATTTCTAGGCCATCTCTTATTTTCTTTGAAGGTTTTTTATTTAATAGGCCTTATATGATTCCTTCCTGCCCTCTTATTACATTTAAGTTATTATTGTCTTTTTGCTCTCATTTGAATTGTATGTTTTTCTTTAATGATACACATTTGGAATTCTCATCTCTAAGATTTTTCTCTTATCTGCATGAACAATGCAGAAACATGAATGGTTTACTGATAACTGCAGCTTTATGATGTTATACTTCTCAAAAACAGCTTGCCACTCTAAAGTTTTTTTTTCCTCACGTTTACATTAACATTTTTTTGCTTCTGTTTCACAAACAGTTGAGAACAGATTGAGAAGAATTTGGGAGTGAGGAGGGGAAAAAGGAGGATGGCTGAAAATACCTGAGACAGGACAGCCTGAGAAGCCCATGCTGTATTCAAAATCTTAGAACTGGGATAGGAAACACAGCTGTACAAACTTGCAAGTGATAGCCCACTTTGATTTGTTCCTTCAACAAATATTATTACAAAGAAGCCATTATCATGGTTGCCTTATATAATACAAGATTACTATGGATTATTTTTACAGTAGCTGTATGGAAGCAAATATAGAATATGGATCAAAAAGAACAACAATGAAAAAGAAACCCACACACATAAAGACAGTCCACAATTATTTGCAGTAAGATGTGTTCAGCAGTGAAAAAATCTTGGTAAATAAAAATGAAGTTAAGGCAATAGAAGCAGGGAAGAGAGAGAGAGAGAGTGCAGGGGGAGAGAAAAACTACCCAAGCTCAATGATGGAAGAAGCCCTCAAAGCCTATGCAGATAGCTATTCTTTCATCCAATTTTCCTTGTACTCTTGCCTCAAAATCCCATTTTATAGTCCCTTCCTGTCAGAGCAGAAGGAAAAGGAAGAGAAAATTAACCCTAAAGAACATAAAAGTAGATAATATGCCTCTGTATCACATAGAAGAATACTGAGGCAATAATTTAGAAAGGCATTTCATGTGCCCTTCTCTCTTCACCACAGCTTAACTGATGAATCACAGACAGGATTTCTATCTTTTCAGAAAGTTTTGAGCAGAGAAATCCTTGGGCTATTGTATGCAAAATCCTGATAACTGGGAAGTAACTGTTCCCGGTTGTGTTCAAAGAAAAGTTGTCTTTCAAAGAAAACACCCTTCAGTTCCACAGAAAAGCTGATATTTAATGACCACTGAAAACACAGGAGATGGCATGTGGAATAGCACAGATAACTTCAGAAAAGTTATTAAACCCTAAGTCAACTGATATTTCNCCCCCCCCCCCCCCCCATTTTATGTATATTTGTGTGTAGATTCAAATATCGTTTCAGTTCCATATTTACAGCTTTGTACAGTCTCAGTTAATTTTCGTTCAGTTACAATTCTTATGTTCTTTTCATATTATTGAGTCAATGTCCAAGAATCCAACTATGGATTATTTAGAGCTTGAAAAGAGTTAAGAGTAGTCAGTCTTGTTTCTGCACCCAACCAGCAAACTCCTTTCAAAGCTCAGTGTCCTGAGTTCTGTAAATAGCAAGCTATAATTGTGTCTAAGGGTTCTTTCCTCCTAACGAATTGTAAAATGCCATCTGAAACTTTCAGGATCCAACTACCTGAAATTCCAAAGTTTACTTTAATGTCCTGGAAGGAAATGGCACATTTTTTTAACAATACAAATAGCACCATGAATGTTTTGTATCTTAGCAGCCACAGAGTTGCAGTCAACAGCTCTATGTCCAGGCAGAGGCCAGACAGATGAGTGCTGTCCCTCAGGGGTCCATCTTGGGACTGGTGCTGTTTAATATCTTTATCAATGGCATAGACAGTGGGATCAAGCGCACCCTCAGCAAGTTTGCAGACACCAAGCTGAGTGGTGCAGTTGATACAACAGAAGGAAGGGATGCCATCCAAAGGGACCTGGACAAGCTTGACAAGAAGGCCCACAAGAACTTAATGAGGTTCAACAAGTCCAAGTGCAAGGTGCTGCACCTTGGTCAGGGCAATCCCAGACATGAGTACAGACTGGAAGAAGAAGTCATTGAGACCAGCCCTGCGGAGAAGGAACTGGGGGTTCTGGTGGATGAGAAGCTCAACATGAGCCAGCAGTGTGCACTGGCAGCCCAGAAGGCCAACTGCATCCTGGGCTGCACCACCAGAGGCATAGCCAGCAGGTTGAGGGAGGCGATTGTCCCCTCTGTTTGGCCCTCATGAGGCCCCACTTTGAGGACTGCATCCAGGTCTGCGGTCCCCAGCACAAGAAAGATGTGGACCTGTTGGAGTGGGTTCAGAGAAGGGCCACAAAGATGATCAGAGGGCTGGAGCACCTGTCCTGTGAGAGAGCTGGGGATGTTCATCCTGGAGAAAAGAAGGCCTTTCATTACTTTAAACAGGCTCATAAAAAAATGGAGAGCTACTTTTTACGTGGGCAGATAGTGATAGGACCAGGGGAAGCAGTTTTAAACTAAAATAGGGGAGATTTAGATTGGATGTTAGGAGGAAATTCTTTACTCAGAGGGTGGTGAGGCACTGGAACAGGTTGCCCAGGGAAGTTGTGGATGCCTCATCCCTGGAGGTGTTCAAGGCCAGGTTGGATGGGGCTCTAAGCAACCTAATCTGGTAGGTGGCATCCCTGCCTATGGCAGGGAGGTTGGAACTAGATGATCTTCCAACCCAAGCCATTCTATGATTCTATGATTCTGTGATCAGTGTGTGATTGTAAAATCTACAGGAGTAATAGCAAAAGATTCTCTTTAACCAGTCTGCTCTTGTGTATTAATGAATGGCTGTACATTGTTTATCAATGGAAAGATGGTGAAAAAATTTTTGATTTAAAATCTAGAAAACAGTATGGTATAAAACTGTGCAGTAGATGTGAATTGTCCAGCAGTGCTTTAAGAACTGTAGTATGAGGAAAGTGAATTTCACAGAAACCTATCCAAAATTAATTACAGACTTACTGTGCATCTTGCCACCAGCAGATTTCTCTTGAATGGCTGTAACTGTATAGAAGCAAACAAGCCCTCAGTGCTGTTAGTTCTCTGTAGCTAATTTTGCATGGGCCTATTGGCATGACATATCCGCAAAGAAGACTCTGAATACCAAAATAAAACCAAATCTTGTTACAGTCATAAGACTGTAAACCCTCAGAGGGCATTGATGACTTTGCAAATATGGTGTCTCCCACTGAATCAGAAGTAACTCACCTGTATCAGAAATAGTGTGGCCAGCAGGACTAGGGAAGTGATTGTCCCCTTGTACGTGGCACTGGTGAGACTGCACCTCAAATACTGTGTTTGGTTTGGGGCCCCTCACTACAAGAAGGATATTGAGTTGCTCGAGCTTGTGCAGAAAAGAGCAACAAAGCTGGTGAAGGGACTAGAAAACAAGTGCTATGAGAAGCAGCTGACGGAATTGGGGTTGTTTAGTCTGGAGAAGAGGAGGTTGAGGGGAGGTCTCACTGCTCTCTACAACTACCTGAAAGGAGATTGCAGTGAGGACAGTGTTAGTCTCTTTTCTCAGGTGACAAGTGATAGGATGCAAAGCAATGGTCTCAAGTTGTGTCAGGGGAAGTTTAGATTAGACCTTAGGAAGAATTGCTTCATGGAGAGGGTGGTCAAGCATTGTAACGAGCTGCCCAGGGAAGTGGTGGAGTCCCCATCCCTGGATGCATTTAAGAGATGTGTGGCTGTGACACTAAAGGACATGGTTTAATGATGGGGCTTGGTAGGTCAGGTTGATGGTTGGACTTGATGACCTTGAAGGCATTTTCCAACCTAGATGATTCTATGATTCTATGAATGGGATACACCACACCCCTCTTTTCTGACCTCTCTCCTTCTCAGGCCTCAGAGTACATCTAACATTGAGCTCCAGAGTTAGTGAATTTTAATAGAACACCAGCTTTAAAGTGGGCCATTTTGGCAAAACATACGATCCAAGAACTTTTGCCAACCTCTAATTGTTTTTGTTGATCATCAAAGACCAGTTGACATGAGTAATACTATTGTAAGTGTGCATTCTTGCTGTTTGTAACTTACTATCATGACTACTTAAACCTTACATTGGATCATAGAAGGAAAAGTACTATTACCCAATTAACTACAAAATAGCTACAGAATAAGCATTTAATCAGCTGAAATCTGCTGATTAGCTGAAATCAGTTTGAACTGTCTGAAATGTGGGTAATAGAATTGGAGAGACTGTCAAAGCAGTTTAAGCTGCTGGGACACTGATGATGCTTTCAGGCCTTGACTATCCATTGTACAGAAACTACATATTCCTTTTTGCTGGTGAGTGTCTACACTGGGAAACCTTCCTGATAAATTTGCAGGCAGGAATGTGTTTGCATTCCTTTTACACTAAGGCTTGTGTGTCTGTAGTGCTGCGTGCCCTGTTTGCTTTTTTTTCTGTGAGATCATGTTTATCTACATGAGACGTTTGCTTGAGCAGATAGGCTTTATGGAGGTTTACTTTCCCTAGCATTGAGGAAACTGAAGGACTAGAACATGTTATGTATAATTGCAAAAACAGTTAGTAACCCAAACTTGGAAAGCCTTGGGCCGCTTCTGTTTGTAGGTTAAATCAAGCATGAAGTCATAGGAGCAAGAATCATCTCTTCTTTCCACAGAGTTATCAGGGTAGGAAGGAATCGGACTGGTGCAGAAACTGGAAAAATCAAAGCAGCTGAGTTCCCCTAGGGTGCCATTCTCATTATCAGTAGCTCTGGCTAGAAATAATGCTGCTCATCTACTGTGCTTCCTGCTCCTGGCTATAATGAATCACAGTTTGCCAGGGTGATGCATACACCTTGACTTTGGCACTAATCCACTGTCATAGCTACCTATTTTCTTGTAACACAACAAGAGGATGGAATGTTCAGCTGAGGTAGGAGTCTGAGTGGAGGCACTGTTTCTTGCCATCCTGGCAATGTGCCTCTGATTTCACACAGCTCCAGGCACACAAGCTCTCACTGGGAGACTGGTGATTGAAACAAGCTGGTGGTTGATTCATACAGCTGACTGGCATTCTCACCTCTCTGGTTTTGGCAGTTCTCATTTCTGTGTGTCTTCTTAGACTTTATTCCTTCTGGTTATTTCTCTTTCCCTCTCTTGATTCCTTCCCACATGGAATTATCATATTTTTAAACTTACTGTTCTATCTGATAGCAACCTTACTGCTGATTACTTCACCATTGCTTATGAACCTCAACTATTTTTGTTAATCTGTATATTTTCCTGGTTAATTATCTCTGGGTTTCTTATTGTTGTTGTTTTGTTTTTATTTGTTTATTTTGGCAGTATGTAGTGCTGTAAGTTTTTTCTACTTCATTCTTTGGGTGGTTGATCCACCTCTGTCTACACTTGCTTCTAATTTTTCAGAAGAAGGTTTTCTTACTCTACAGAGCTTTAGGTATATTAACTAAACCAGCAAAAAGACTCTTTGTCATTGTATACCACTTCCCCATGTATATTGGCTAAAGTATGAAACCTGTCTTCTGTCACCAGAGCTGCTCCTCTATATCACGAAACAGTAACATCAACAAGTGGGTATAAGGTTTTTTTTTTTTTAAATAGTATGAGCAATCTGCTTCTAATTACGTAGGACTTGTGTAGTAGTACAGTCTAAGACTGCAGTTAAGAACACACTGACTTTGGTGATAAACCTGATGTCAAAATCATTATTTGCTAAGCTGAACCAGTACTGCTGTTTTTGATGTTGTTTTGTAAACCAAATCTCTGACAGGATCGAGCTTTTCCAAGAGATGAAAATTTTATTTTGTTTTATTTTTAGTCTAGCTCATTTCAGTTATCTATTTTACAATGTGGTCCTTCACAGAAGCTGTGAACTGTGCTGCAGGGCAGAAATGATGGTGAGGATTAGGGTACAAAAAAGAACCAGCTTTGTTGTTGGAGTCACTGTACAGAGTTACTATGCTTTGAGCATGAGTAGGACAATGAAAAATAACAAGATTGTAAGCAGTCTGGAACTTAACTTTTCTTTTTCCCTCTCTACCCCAAGTAAAAGGTCAGTACCACTGAAGCGAATTATTTCCTTCTGCCTTTCTTATCTTCACTAATGCAGGAGAATGGAATAGCAGATGCTTAGATAAAGCAATAGTATATAGGGGAAAGCAGAAAGTGAATGGAACAGCAGAGCAGATGTTGGGCCCCCTGTTTGCTTTAATTGCCAAGGAAAGATGAAGGACATCTTGACAATGCTCATCACTTATTCTTTCACTGGAGGTGACTGAGATGTATCTTTATGATACCTGCCTGTCAAACTTCTGACATTTAGGCTAAGCCCAGTGCTATCCTGTTGAGATATAACCATGTCACTCTCAAGTATCATTAGACTATATTGACACTCGAGATTTCATTAGACTCTGTTTCCAGTTCTGCTGTGCTTGGCAAATTCTCCTTGCTAAAAATAACTAAAATCCAGCGAACAAACCAAGATTACTGGTTTCCACCAGTGTCTTTTTTATATCAAGATAATTCAAGAAGTAAAAATACATTTCCAGTCTTTTCTAAAAATGAAAGGTCTGAAAAGAGGTTGAAAGATATTGCTAAGGATGGTTGTTATAAATTAATTATTTTGCTTCTTTTATCTCGGTAACAGTTTAAAAATACATTAACAAAGCAATAAAATTAATGTCCAGTTATTTTCAGGTAGCAAATTCTGCAAAAAAAAAAGAGTTAATCAAGGAAGGTAAATCCAGCTGTATATCACTAATAAATGCAGTGAAGAGAGGAAACATTTAGAAATGGAATTTGCAAGTTTCAAAGAAACAGAAACCTGATCAACAGGAAATGTGTATAAAAACAGAGCATATTTATGAAGAATTTCTTATCAGTCACAACATATTTCTTTTTTTTTTTTCTGTTTTTCTTCATGATGTGTTGGTCACACACCATAAATGGTGTGCAACCTTTTACGAAGGTTCATCTTACAAAGTAGCTGTCTACATCTGAGTTAGTTGTCTAATGCAGTGGCAATAAGAATAAGAAATGAGAGGAAATTGAGAGATACTGTAGGAGGTGATTCTGGATTATTTTGGCTGTCTCCTTTAGACTAACAATTTACCTCAGTGATACTTTTCTTCACTGACTATACACGGTACGTAAATGACTGGTTCTGATTTAGGTATCTACATTATAAATGTCTATGTTTGAGAGGGTTAAGTCTGCCCTTCTTCTGTAAAAAAATAATCACTAGAAGTAATATTTGTGTTAACTTTCATTGCATACACGCATATATAACATAATTACTTTTAGAATTAAGCAATGAATATTTTAAAGTTATAGGCTTAATAGCTGGCAATCTATGCCATTTATACATTTAATGATTAGTTGTTAGAATCACAGAATATCCCAAGTTGGAAGGAACTCACAAGGCTCCATACAGGACTACCTGAAAATCAAACCATATGTCAGAGCATTGTCCAAACTCTTCTTAAACCCCAGCAGGCTCTGTGCTGTGACCACTTCCCTGGGGAGCCTGTTCCAGTGCCCGACCACCCTCTCAGTGAAGAACCTTTTCCTAACACCAAGCCTGAACCTGCTCTGTCACAGCTCCATGCCATTCCCTCGGGTCCTATCGCTGTCACCAGAGAGAAGAGATCAGCGTCTGCCCCTCCGCTCCCCTCGTGAGGAAGCTGCAGGCCGCCATGAGGCCTCCCCTCAGTCTCCTATTCTCTAAGCTGAACAGACGAAATGACCTCAGCTGCTCCTCATACATCTTCCCTTCTAGACCCTTCACCACCTTTGTAGCTCTCCTATGGACACTCTGTAATAGTTTCATGTCCTTATACTGTGGTGCTTAAAACTGCACACAGTACTCGAGGTGCTCTTCAGCCTCTCGTCCCCCAGTCTGTATGTATATCCAGGATTGCCCCGTTGCAGGTGCAGAATTTGGCACTTGCTCTTTTTAAATTTCATATAATTGCCCAGCCCTCAAATTTGTCAAGATCTCTCTGCAAGGCCTCTCTACCCTAGAGAGTTTGCTATTATGAAACTTCGACTTAAGCAGAGAATTAATAGATGCAATGGTATGGAAGGCGGCTCTGAAAGGTAGAGGAGCTCAGGAAAACTGGAAAGTAAGACAGTCCATCCTGATACTCTGACAGACCTGCAGATGTATCAGGAGACCAGCTTGTCTAAGCAGAGAACTCCTGATAGAGCTCCAACACATAAAGGCAGTATACAGGAAATGGAAGCACGAATGGGCTATAAAGGAGGGGTTTGAAAACACAGCCCAGGTGACATAGGGATGGCATCAGGAAATCCAAACCTCAACTGGAATTCAGAGTTATGAGAGACATTAAGGGCAACAAGAGGAGTTTCGAATACTATGTTAATTCTAAAAGGTTGAACAAGGAGAATGTGGGTCCATTGCTGTGTGGAGTGAGTGGTTTAGCAACAGCAGACGCAAGCAGACACAGATAGGCTTATGTATTCAATACCTTCTTTGTCTTAGTCTCCCAGGTCTCTGTGCTTACTGAAAAGTTCAAGGAGAAGAACTACTAGCCATGGGTGAGGATTGAATTAGGGACAGCTTGACAGAACTTAATCCATACAAGTCCTTGGGACCTGATGTGCTGCATCCAAGGATGCTGAGAGAATTTGTTGATGTCCTTACAAGGTCCTCTGTCATCTTGGAAGTCATAGAAATCAGGGGAGATATCCAATGACTGGAAGAAATTAAATGCTGTGCCCGTCTTTAAAAAAAAAAGGACCATAAAAACTATCCAGGGAACTACAGGCCATTTCAACATTACTTCAGTCCCTGGGAAAATCATGGATAAGTCCTCTTGGAACACATTTCTGTGCACACAAAGAAGGAGAAGGAGACTAGGAAGAGTCATCACGGTTTAGCAAAGGTAATTCAGGCCTAATCAACCTGATTGTCTTCCATGATAAAATGACTGGATTCGTGGACAAGGGGAGAATAGTAGATGTCATTTACCTTGACATTAGGAAGACTGTCAACACTATCTCCCACAGTATTTTCATATTCAACTTACAGCATTACAGTCTGGATGGGAGGGCTGTTAGATAGATAAAAAGTGGTTGGATGTTCAGGCTGAGAGGGTGGTGGAGATCAGTAACTGGAAGAATACGACAAGGGTCTGTATTGGGACCTATTTTATTTAACATTGTTATCAATGACCTGGAAGAAGCAATAGCATGCTTCGTCACCATGCTTGCAGATGACACAAAACTGAGGGAACAAAGTTAATACACTTGAGGACAGTACTGCCATTCAGAGGGATTTGGACAGGCTGGAGGAATAGACAAACATAAAACCAAACATATTCAGCAAGTACAAAGGCCAAGTCCTGCACCTGGGAAGGAAGAACTCCTTACACCAATACAGGCTGGGGATGGACTGCCTGGGGAGCAGCTCTGCTTGAAAAGATCTGTGGATCCTGGCAAAAACGGAGCTGAGCGTTTACCAGCACTGTGCCCTGGAAGCAAAGAAGGCCAACAGCATCCTGGGATCTATTAGCAGGAGCACAGCCAAGTAGATGAAGGAAATGATTATGGCCCTTTACTCAGCACTTATGAGATGGTGTCTAAAATAGTGCATACAGTTCTGCATCCCCCCAGTAAAAGACAGGGTTCGATAAGCTGGAACAAATTCAGTGGACAGCCATCAAAGTTGGCAGAAGCTGGAGCACCTGCCCTGTGAGGAGAAGCTGAGGGACCTAGTCTTCTTCAACCTGGAAAAGAGATGACTTTGGAGTCACGTAATAGCAGCCCCCCAATACCTATGAGAAGACTATCAAGACAAAAAACTCTTTACAGTGCTGCATGGCAGGAGGACTTGAGAGAAGAGACACAAAGGATTGGATATAAGGAGAAACTTTTCCCTTGCGAGGACAGTCCAGCAGTAAAACATCTTGTCCAGTAAAATTGTGCAGTGTCTGTCCGTGGAGGTTTATAAAACACTAGTTTAAGTCTCCTGAACTTGCTACGAGATTCTCTTCCCTAAATATTTAGGATTGTTTTGCCAAAGTATAGCAAAGACGAATAGGCATTAAGCCTTAATTGTTTATTTGTTTTAATAATTAGAATAGATATTGAGTACTCATCAGAATTTTGGTCAATATTAGAAGAGGATTTCTCAGGTGTTCCTTGAAATACTGCTGTTCAGTAGGCTTTTGTTTTACTGACTTTTTTTTTTCTTCTATTTTTTTTGCAAGGAACAGGCATGAAAAAGTGATGTGTTATGAAAAGAGGAAAGTTTTCTTTTGTGTTATGGACTAGTGGTGCTAGGATCTACTGTCTCTTGAAAATGAAATTTACTGGAGATCTAAAGGGCCTATAATTATACTGACCATGGAAAGAGAAAAGCTAAACAGTCTATGTTAAAAGAGTCTGAAAAAAAAAATGTTTATATGCTTGAGTTGTATAATTGGATACAAAAACTTGAGCCTTTAGTTTAGCAGTCCATGTTCATTTTACATTGACAACCTGGGAAAGGTAAATATACAAGAAATAAATCATTTTAATTTGCTATTGTGCATATCAAAATTCTGACTGTTCTCAGCTGTTAGACGGAATGGAGAGAGAGAAAGTGAAGCTATATAGGTTAAGAGTTTTGCACAAGAACGCAAGATAAAAATAGGTGGCAGCATCTGAAACACTTAAAATAATAACCTCAACAGGAATGTTACACTTTAGGAAAGAAATCAAATTAATTAAAGATTAATTAATATAATTAATTGTTTTATTTTCAGTGCAGAGCAAATAAGTAACATTTGAGAAGTTAACCTCCATGAAACATGAAGCTAGAAATAGTTCAATAGAGCTTTAACATGTTAATTAAGCATATAAACAATTTAAAAATTAGAATAAAAGTTAGTATTACTTGATTAGTATGTTGAATTTTGCACAAATACATAGTAAAAAGGAACAGTAGTATGCTAATTAAAATGTAACAGATTTGCTTTTTACCTCATAAGCCAATGAAAATCTTTTTATTTTGCTCAAGCAGCTATAAATTTCTCTTATCTACAAACCGTGAGTCAATTTAAGACAAATTTTGAAAGACATGTCAGATGCCTCATCTACCTTGTAGTCAAGATATGAATGTGAAAACAAATACAACAAAGGGGTCAGCAGTAAACTGTGTTAGCTTTTTAATTAACAGTGGTATGTGGCACTCAACATCCACGTACATGAAATTGGAGTTGAGCTCCTGAGATCTAAATCCTACATAAAGCAATTTGAGAGAGACTGTCTTCAGACTACTTTGGTGAATTAACTCATTTCTGAAAACATTTGTGAGGCAAATCAGAAAAGAAGACTCAGACTGCAAAGGTTTCTGAAATGCCAATGAGATCTTAGCCAAGCTTAGCCTACTAAAAATACAGCTGGATGTGTGAGAATGTAACGAGGGAGACTGACATAGTAGTAAGGGCCAGCTAGATACTGAAGTACCAGGTAGGAAGAATTTTAGAGTGCAAAATGTAACAGCTAAGTAGTTCCTTCCTCTGTCTTTTCTGTCTGCTTAATGAGAACCCAAGGTCTCCCCTCTCCAGTGTGTAAATTTTTCCAGTGGTGAGAAAGCCAGCTGTAGGTCACTCTTCATCCAGCATTGTAGGTGTTGTTTGTTGCTCTTTAATCCAGGCAAGCATTACCCCATCTTTTTCCCATGTCATCAGTTAGCAGTGTTATATGTCAATGTGCTTTCTTCTTATGATGTACTACAAACATTTGCATCCATCCAGCTTGAATGTTCTTCCTGACCTTATTTTATAGGTACTTACAGTTAAGCCTGTATTACACTTGAAATACACTTAAATCATCTACTGAATTTTTATTTAGGTAAATACTTCCTGAAAAGTGTTTATTTTAAACAAAGCCAGTTTGTTATTTAGGTAATATATAGACATACACACACACACACATATACGAAGTGAGTTCATTTATAAAAGTTGAAGTGATATGTTTAACTGATGTTTAACCTAGTATAGTTCTGAATGAATAAACCTACATTTTCATGTTCCAGATTTAAAGCAAAATTCTTCCTCCCAAATCTGTTATCACTGAATGATAACTCCCTAACCTTTTACAGAGGTTATTTAACATCACTATTAACATTCGCTTTTTAAAAAAAATTCCAGAGTCCTGAAGTACAGCTGTCAATCTGTTTTCCTGCTACTTATCCTTTCCTGCTACCTCCCATGTTTACCTTTGCGGATGCTTGCAAACTATCCCAAGATTGGGGGATGTGAATTTTTGGTTTGTTTTTGTGTTTGTTTTCCAGGGGAATTACCCAGCTGTAATGCTGTGTTACCTGTTTTGATGTCTTCTAAAATAAAGTCTTTAAATCACAACTATGTGCATCATTCTTCTCTATATTGAAGCAGCTTGTCCCCAGCAATTATCAGATTATGACAGTCCATTTTTCAGTGCCCATTTCTATCTATTTTGTGAACAGGGGTTTGTTCCACAGTGCCTTGATGCTATACTTTTTAAACCCACCACACTTTGTTACCTTTAAGTTCTTGCAGAATGAGAACCTGCTTGAAAATTTCTCTGCATGGCTTGCTATCCCTTTTGAATGACCACAACTCCTTCATCTTGAGCACAGTCTTCTATTTCATTGCAGACCCACATGCTCTGGGCGTGGTGACCTCTTTAAATATCTCACCTATAAACCTTTCATTCTAGTGAATGCTGCATACTGTGGCAATTTGTCTGTTGGGATCATCAGTCCTGCTCTTGAGGTTCACATATGCTCTCTTCAGATGTCTTCATCCAGGAAACACCACATCTTATTCTGCTCACAGATCATAAGATTCCTCTTTGGTTTAGGTCCCTAATCCCTCAGACTCAGAGTCTCTTTTAACTTGTAAGAATAATACTGAAAAGGGAAAAAAAAAAAGACAATAAAACTGGATATAACGACAGCCAATCAGTCAGTAAGCCCCGCACCCCCCCCTTACTCCTCCCTTACCCACTTACAATCAGCACCAGCTGTAGTGCAATTAAACTCAGCAGGTGTTCAGAGGAATTACATTTTATCACCACCATCCCCTCTCCTCCTCTGCTCCCCCTCCTTTTCCCTCACTCCCACAAGACCCAACTGCCTTTCTTTATGGGTCTATAAAAAATAGAGCAAGACAAATATATAACAGCACTAAAGTAACCAAAGAATTAGTAAAAGAAGGTGAAGATGTATTGAAGAAAATGTGTGCACAGACATTCATTGGGAATGTTTAAAGTAAAAAAACATTAATATTCCTTAAATTGATAGTTATAAACTCTTCAGGGTGTCTTTGTTGTCTTTGCACTTCATGTACAGCCCTTAACTTGATTGTTCAAGGTTCCGAACATTGTTGCCTGGACTCAATAATGGGATTCATCATGTGCTTGTGAAAAGCATGACAATGGCTTTGTGTGGGCTACTTACACGCTTAAAATTACTTATGCATGCAAGTGCTCTGATGATCATAGTGCTTAGCACCTTGCAGAATCAAATGTTAAATAAGTAATATTATTATCAATTCATGTGAATTCTAACTCTGAAAGGGTTAAATGGAAAGCTCTCAATTTTCATATTACTGAGTACTACTATTTTTCTGTGAAAAAGTAAGTCAAAATATATTGTACATTTCCCATTAGAAGGAAGAATAGAAATCCTTCCTGTTTAGTGTTTCTTTCAATGATTCTTGCTTAGTGTTTCCTCTCGTTCTTAGCTTATTTTAGTCTTTCTTTCCATGATCAATCTTCATCATGTTTTCTAGCTGATGTTTCTGTTTGTATTCACTCAGTTTTAGCAGTATTCTGACTCACCATAAGGACAGTTTCCAGGCAGATAAGAATGGAATTGATATAGTATTCTGATGTTAAAATATCAATAGAAAAGTAAATGCTTTAATATAAAGTTCTCACTTTTTTTCTGAAAAATACAACTTTTGTCAGGTCTTGCTGCATGTTAATTGAACATCACAAGGATATATAAATCTAGCTATAATT
>VXAL01014054.1:9298-36456 GCA_013399475.1 Chauna torquata | reverse complement strand
CATATTATGGATATAATTATTTATTTATAATTAACTGTTTTATATACTTTCAGAATTCTAAATTTTATTTTACACAGCTTATGTTTTCATATGCTGTTGTTACTGCAGTGTTTTTCTGTTGTGATGTGACCACCTAAGAGCCTAATCAAAATCTGGATCTCCTGCTCTTATACTAATAGAAATTTAGTGGGGTGAAAAACAGAAGATTTAACTGGTAGGACCAAATGTTGCATCACATAGTGCAGTTGTTTCACTGACTATGTAGTCTTCTGTGTAGGCTGAAGCTGCATCTGCCTCTGAATTAGGTATTGTATGAATGCCTATTAACAGTTTTAACATATCATTCCCAATAGTATATGAACACTTTTTTCTAAAAGTTTATAACTATTCTTAAAAAATGTTAAAAGCACCTAGAAACTTGAGATTTTATTCTTTCAAAAGGGGTTTAACTACATGCAGAGTAGAACTCTTTTATAGTTTATAATTTAATTTCATATAAGAAGCTAGAAGGAGACATATTCAAAGGGACTAAGTCAGTATAAAGGTTCAATACTGCTCATGGAATAGACAGGCAGAGGTCCTATATGAAAGTTAATCATGTACTCAGAGAATACAAAAATACACATACAGGTGCATTAACATTGCACAGCCAAATCTAGCTGCTATATTTCTCAGTCTGAGACTGCTTGACTTGATATTCTTTTATCATTTTTCTAAATGAAATTCTCTAAGTATTAAAGCAGCAAACATAGGAACAAAGAAAGCAAGAACTTTAGTGACTCCTGTGAACAACATTAGAAGGACTGGAGCTAAAGAAGCTTTTCAGCAAGTGAAGAATGATAAAATAGTAAAGTCTGACACATTATATGGATTGAGAAGTATAGAGGTATTTTGCCCTACGGTATAGGGGTATAGGACCACTTTACCCTAGATTTCATAATTATTTCTTAAATCATAAATGCACATGCTGAGGAATCCTGGGCTGTATTCAACGTTTTACAAGGCAATGTGCTAAGTATCTTTCTGTTCTCTCCATCTCAGCCTTCTTCCTTCTACATTTTTTTTTTCCTGTTTCTTTTACCCCAGTCTGCCTCTTTCTCCCTCTAAGGAGTCAAGAAATCAATTGGTCGGGCATTCCTTTTCCTCTGCGTGGAGCTGGAACATTTCTAAAGCTCACTTCATTGTAAAGTTTTCAGTTTGGCTTGGAAGATATTAGAAGACAGACATTTCACCATATTTCTCACAGCAGTTTGACCTTTTAGAGGGGAATCATCAGAGCTGAGTGAAGTATTGGGAAATAATTGACTTGCCAAAAAATGTGACTCCCAACTACGAGTGGAGTCAATTTGAATTCACCAAATACTTTCCATTCTTCAATATTTGATATGTAGCTTGCTGGAGATGTAGTTTCTTCTTTTACCCCATAGCCCAGTGGCTGAACAGTCCTCAGGGTTAAATGAAACCCAAGTTTCATTTAATGCATCTAAATTGCTGGCTCTCTTCATTATATCAGGGGTGGAGCATGGAAATGGTTCTAATAGAGGATTCCAATTTTTCTAGATTAACTAACACCATTGTTACTGGGGCACATAATGAAAGCTCATTAGCAAAGAAAATTAAATCTCTATCTTCACTTTGCAGGAGTGTTGCTTGAGGAAAGCAAAATCAACTTCTTCCTGTTTAATATATATTTTTTTCCTTATAAACATCACATCAGGCATTCTGGAGTGGGATGTGTTAATTTCAGTTCAGTTAATGGATGCTGCAAGTCAAAGATGTTAACATGATCCAATCAATGTATAATAAGCAATTAAACAAGGTCTGGGATTTTGAGTACAAAGAGACTTTGGTCTGCCTCACAGAAATTCCTGTAGAAGTGGTCACCATTGAGTAAAGCCTTTTTTAATTATTTCTAAAGATGGACAAAACAAAAAAAAGTATTTTAAAAATTAAGTACTAAAAAATGCTTTTATTTTGACAATTTCCTGATTTTCTTTCCTTTACTGGAATAAATCTTTATAAAAGAAAACCTTTTAATTCTATAGGTCAGACAGCACTATGTACAGTTCTGGTCTCAATGTTTCAAGAAGGATATTGTGGCATGAGAAAAAGTACATGGAAGGGCAACTAAAATGATTAAGTGGTTGGAGCAGCTACCTTATGATGAGGATAAAAAGGCTTGGATCACAGTTTGGAGAGGAGAAGACTTGGAGCCAGATGTGGGTTATAACTGAGGTTTACACAACTGTAGAAGTAGTGAATAAACTGAATGCAGAACCGTTCGTTATTCATGAAATCCTGCAGTGTAGGTAGGAAGTACTCAATGAAACCAGCAGGTGGCCAGTTTAAGAGTTAAAAGGAAGTATATAGGGAACTTGTGGGATTTGCTGTCATAAGATTTTGTAGAGGCAGAGAATATCAGTCAATTTAAAATGGGATTTAGACTAATTCATGGACATCAGGTCCATAAATAGATACTAAAAGCACCGAGCAGAGATGTGCCCTCTTACACCTCTAACACAGTAAATGTGGAGGCTGGTGAAGGAGATGGACTGAAGAAAGCATCCAGTCTCATGCATTCTCCCTATATAGCTTCTCCTATTATCACTGTTGGAGACAGAAAACTGGGCTTGATGATCTGACCCTGGAGGGCATTTTTTTACGTTTGTATCGGTGTCTTATGTATGATTGCAAAAGCTGGAAGAGCTGGGAGTAATGTCATCTTGAGTGACGGAGAGATAGCTATGAGAAGCAAAGGCTTCTATCTTCTGGTGCTCTCTTAATTCAAAATTGAGTAACAAATGGGAATTTCTGCCTCTAATAGCTGCAATGTACCAGCTGAACAGCAACATTTTTGCCATTTTGAAAGGCTGCTGTCTGCTAAAAATTTATTATCTCACTGAGCCTCTTTTTAGGAATGAAGAATACAATACTGCGTAACACATTTCAAAGTTGCACTGACTTGAAATCATTAATAAGAATACAGAGTTTTGTTTTGTTTTGTTTTGTTTTAAATAGGATGGGGACAAGAAAAGCTGGTTGATATTAGCTCCTTAGCATTGCTTGCAATTTTGTTTTGCTATTGGACCATTTTTTTGGAGTGGACTGAATACAGGGACAAGAAAGACGTAGATATGCGATAAGAACTAAATAACAGGATCCAGTTTGAATTTTATCACATATTAAAAAACCCACCATGTATATGCAAAGAAACAAACACACTTTGTCCAGCAGGCAGTAGGGCATACCACAAACTTCTAGATCTGTTTGAGCAAAACATTAGAAGGTCTGGTTGCCCTGCATCCAAAGTCTAACATTGCCAGAGCCCTGTCAAGTATCTAACCAAACTATGGGTCATTATTATTGTTCACTGAGGTAAGCCAGATAGAGTAGCATAGATTTCTTGGGTGAATTTGTGTGTGTGTGTGTGTAGATATGCCAAGATGATTGTTCCTAGTTCAAACACTGGCAAGCCCCCTAGGGACCCATCATTCATATTTTGTTTTGTGCCTTCTCTTCATGTGCTACTATTAAAAATTAGATTGTTTACTTCTGTGTGGCCCCTAGTTCTTTCACAGAAACTTTGAAAACATCAGAAAGATGATAGTCTACCAAGCGATATTGTTTATGTTTCCTTTTTTCCTGATTCCCCGGGGCTGACCTGTGGAAAGGGTACAGTCTTATAGACGTTGATATAGAGCTCTAGGGGTAAAAATATATCTACTAGTCCTTCTCTAAGTCATATTAGAGTCAATTTGCTGCAGAATCTTCTAGCTATGGGTAACAAGCAAGCTAGTCATCAGGGAATGTATATAGTATAAATGTTATCTGTCCTCCATCTAACCCTATCAATATTTGCCTGAAGCATCTGGTATTGGGAATGTCATTGTTGGCCATGTTGGCCATGAAAGGCTATGTGGTGGTTTCACCCAGCTAAACAGGCGACCTCTACCACAACCGCTTGCTCACTCCCCCTCCTCAAAGGAACAGGGGGAGAAAATACGATGGACAAGGGCTCAAGGGTTGAGATAANGTTCAGGTCAGCTGCCCTGGTGATGTCCCCTCCCAACTGCTGCTCACCCCCAGCCCACTGGGTTTGAGGGGGGTTTGGAGTCTGGGTGCTGTGCCAGCACGGGTCAACAATAGACACAACACGGGTGTGGTATCAGTGCTGGTCTAGCTACAGGTGCAGAGCACAGAGCTGTATGGGCTGCTGTGGGGAGGTTAACTCCATCCCGGCCAGACCCAGTACAGGCTGGGTAGTAGAGTACAATAGTACTCTACCTATTGTACTCAACAGTGTAATTCACCTTACTGTTAGAAGCAGGGAGTACGTCCATTTTTTTTACTGTTTTGTTATTGTGGACTCCCAAGTAATTTCTGACTGTACATTAATTCTATGCTTTTCCACCTCAGTTTTTCCTTTTTTCTTTTTTTTTTTTAATTTGTAATCATCCATTAGCTTTTAGAAGTGCATCTCTTTGAAGCACTAATTATACTTATTACTCTTCGTGATTCTCTTTTTCTTTGACCATATTGCAAGTAAGTGCTTAACAATAGTGGATCTTTAGGTAACCATCATTTTCCAGCTCAAAAATTAAACAATATTTATCTCTCATGATGATGGCCAAAACACCCTTAATTACAATAGCATTATGCAGTAGCTTTATTTTTAAAAACACTAATGATGTTTTATTGGTAGATACTTTAACACTCATTCCTAATCATCCCCTTTCTTCTCATTGTTCCTCTGTGTACAACTCAGACAGTTTCCATTCTCATTTTTGTCCGAGTGCCAAACAGCAAAGACAGAAGCAGTTTCTCTTCAATCCTTAATTTTCAGTTCTGCTGTTACTATTACTGCATCAGTGTGCATGTAGCAATCACAGCAAGTTCTGCCAATTTTAGCTGAAAAGGTCTACTTTGGGTGGGCTGTTCAACAAAATTATCAACTGGGGGGCACAGCGTGCTTTCAGGAGTGCCTGTGTGTCCCACACTTGGCAAAAAGTCCAGGATAACACCAGATGAAATGGCAGGAAAATAAGAGTAACAGGGTTGGTGATGGCCATCAACAGAATTAAACACTAACCAAGGACCTACAGTGACTTTTGAAACAGAGTCTGCTTGAGAAGAAGTATAGTAGAAGAGAAGCTTGGAGATTTGCAGCAGGCAGGAGAAGAGGGAAGCAGGGCAGCAGCAGCACTGGCATGTCCCTGCCAGACGTGGCTCTGCAGCACCAGAGACTCTGCCTGGGCTGGGAAGCATGGCCCCCCCACGGGCATCCCCAGCCCACTCATGGAAGGGTGTTTGGAAATTTGTATGTGTGTATTAACATTTTGTAGTATTGTGGTTTATCTGTTGTGTTGCTGATATTGATTCTAGTGTATAGTTCACTGACTGGCAGTTAATTACATGTCTTTAATAAATTGATGAATCGCTTTGATCCTGATTTGGTTGAAACTACCTGAATTGAGCAGATTTTCCCAGCAACACATGCTAAGCATATGGAGAGGGTTCAGTCAGTGTATATGCAAACTCTAACCAAAATGAATATGTGCAAGCAGATTATTTTTGGAATTTAACTATGCCACACTGGATAATCTAAATGCAAGAAAATGTACTTACGGATCTGGGCATACAATCAGAAGTTACTGAGCTACAACCCATAAGCTGAGCAATTGAGCACTGGCAACTTTAAATTCATCTGCTTTGTCACTCAAGAGCAATTTTAAGTCAAGTCACAAATTGAAATGCAACATATAATTCAATTTCTTATCATACATATTTCATTGTCATGACATTCCTATTTTTACATTTAAAAAACAAAACAAAACAAAACAAAAAACATTTTACTGATTCAAGATGATGTAGAAAATTAACAGAAAAAATATTTGTAGTGCAAAGGAGGTTCCACTAGATTTTGATTGTTAATGATCATTAAAGCAATCATCAATGTTCGAGTAAACACATGAATAAACATTTGAAATTGTAGTTTATATGTATAAACATGCAATCAGTTCATCTCTTTAAAAATCTTTGTGAGAAAAGCTATACAGAAAGGAACTTTTAGTATCCTTTGGTATAGTCTGCTCAAGGCAGACAGCCCTGAACGCACTAATTTCCCAACTCACATCCGAGGACTGACAAAACTAATAACTTTGCCCCCCCTCTGTTTTGTGAGACCTTGCATCTGACTCTTCAGCATGGATCTGTGGAGAGATTGCTTTCAAAAACTTTTTCAATGAGGCATGATTTCTTTTTACTCTTTACTGAGGGAACCTTCCATTGTTGGAAAGGAGCTCTACTTTTTAATAAGGCTTACAAGAAGATTTTTATAGATTTATAATTAGGTGAACTCCTAAGGAACAGACGAGTCTCTCCTCAAAAATAATTAATTGTAAGGACTTGGAAGGAAATAACCTTGTCATTGCTGATTCTTTGCTTGTAAAGTTCCATTATTTACATTGCATTAGTTGAGAGTCAAAAAGGTATTTTCTATTTCTATAAAATGATGTTTGAAGTCAGACTTCTGTCAGACTGAGCAGTGAAAATCAAATTTTACATGCGCCTCCAACACTGTGTGGTACAGTCTTTAGACAAGAACTCTTAAGATAAGAGGTGTAAACTGCCGGGCTCTTTCCAGCACTGTACTAAAAGCAGGGACAACTGGGATTATTTTAGGTAAAATCTATTTCTAGGTCTTTCTTTAAAAAATCCATGTAAGTAATCTTTTAAACTTAAAAACAAAATAAACCACAATCTGGCGGTGTGTTCCCCCCCCTCCCCTATATCCCTGGAAGTTTTAAATACATGTAAAATGTGAATCATCAAAAGTATCCGTATTGTGAAAGAATAGTAGCACAGTGCTAAAAACTCTTGCAGAAATCACTTGCTCAATAGTAGTAACCAAAAAAAGTCTTTAAATGGCAACAATACAATGACTGTTGAACTTTGTCAATGAAAGTTGAACTTCAATGTTGCACTAAGAATGCAAACACATTTAGATTTTACAGTAGATGAATATATACACAGAGTAACTCTTAAGCAAAGAGTTCATTACTATAATCTCACTAAAAATTAGGTTTGGAAATGCATTTATTATTTTTGCTTTTAAGATGTTACAGCAGTAAATTTTTAAATTCAAGAAATGTTTATGGAAACATCTATGTCTTACCATTTGACAATGACTAATTGAAAACTACTTCTCTGAAAACTATTTTCCAAGCAGTTTCACAAACTTAATGATAAATTAGTTTAGTAGATCAAATATCTGTATAGATCAGTATCTTATCCACAACTATGGTCAATGGAAACCTCTTCTAGGATATAAAGGAATTGTGCAAACATGCTGAAGTACTTCACTGTTATAATCATTGAACCCTGAGCAGTTTGCAACTTAGTGCTTTATTGGGCTGTAGATGGTATTACTGAATATAATAGCTCTGAGGAAGTCTTTTTCTATAAACTTTCAGATTACTTTTGTATCTTCAGAGTTCTGTGGCAATGAGTTTCACAGTTTATTGTTGTGTGAATTATCTCTTTTTTATTTGTTTTAAACTGTGACTCCAGATAATTTATTTGATATTCCTAGATTTTCTTTTAGGAAAACAATCCCAATGTCCCACTAGGGGGAATGGTGCGAGCAAATGGCTGCTTGCCGGATTAAACCACAACATCATCATAGAAAGAGATTAAGTTGGCTTGAGGTGTTCTTACTAGCTTGGCTAAATCATGAACATATCATAGATTTTAAAGGCAAGGTGGGAACACAGAGAATGTAAGAAAAACATCCGAATACTAAGAAGTTAAGTAAAACTGTAGTATAAGCAAGCAAGGACACAATCCAATCACAAAAGCCAACAGAGAAAATAAGACATGGCTAGCAAGGGGACGTTGAAAACCAGTAACAGACTATAAGTTTATCACTAGACAAAAAGTTGAGGGGAAAGGTGATAGTCTCCCTACTGAAATGGGAAAGCTAATGCCAAATGATGCTAGAAATACCAACAACTTCAGCGCAAAAAGAGCCTAGCCTCCTGTAAGCCATTTAAAGAGCCTGATGAAATCTTAGATTTGACAATGATTACCTCCGATAATTCATGGAGAACTGGTGAAATACTGGATTCTTGATATATTGGTCTTACATGGCAATGTTTTGGTTGCAGGGGAGACTGCAGGGGGGGGCCTCTGTGAGAAGAGCCCAGAAGCCACCCCACATCAGATAAGAGTCAGTTCCAGCTGGCTCCAAAAGGAACCTGCTGCTGGCCAAAGCACAATGTTGGTGGCACCCCTGTGATAATATGTTTAAGTAAGGGTAAAAAATGCATTGCTGCAGCTCTGAGAGAGGAGCAAGAAAAATGTCAGAAAAACAACTCTGCATGCACCAAGGTCAGCGAAGATGGAGGGGGAGGAGGTGCACCCCCCAGAGAACCTCCAGAGCAGAGGTTTCCCTACAGCCCGTGGAGAAGATCATGGTGACAGAGGTTGTGCTGCTGCAGCGCATGGTGTACAACATTGGAGCAGATACCTGCACTGCAGCAGGTAGAGACGCTCTAAAGAAAGCCCATGGAGAGCCAACACTGGAACAGCCTCCTCACAGAAGCTGCAGCCCGTGAAGAGGAGCCCACAGTGGAGCAGGTTTTCTAGCAGCAGCTGCAGCCTGTGGGGGACCCATGCTGGAGCAGTCTACTCCTGAAGAACTGTGCATTTTGGAGAGGACCCATACTGGAGCAGTTTTTGAAGAACTTCAGCCTGTGGGAAAGACCTGTGTTGGAGCAGTTCAGGAAGGACTGCATCCTGTTGGAGGGACCCTCCTCTGGAGCAGGGGAAAAGCACGAGGAGGAAGCCACAGAGATGAAGCGTTATGAACTGACTACAACACTTATTACCTATCCCCCTGTGCCACTTAGTGAGGAGGAGCTAGAAGAGTCATGAGTGAAGTTGAGCCTGGGAAGAAGTGGGGGGACAGGGAGAAGGCATTTATCATTCTTTGTTTCTACTCTATTTTTAATTGCTAATAAATTGAATTAATCTTCCCCAAGTCAAGTATGTTTTGCCCTTGATGATAATTAGTGAACAATCTCCCTATCCTTATCTCAGTCCGTGGGATTTTTATCCCCGTCTTGCTGAGGAGGGAGAGTGACAGAGTAGCTTGGTGGGCACCTGGCAGCCGTCTGAGGTTAACCCACTATACCTGGGGAAAAGCTAAAGTTGTTTGTGAACAGAACACTTCAATTAAATTATGCAGTTAACCTAGGAAATCTCTACTTAGCTCCTCCAGGTTTTACACCTTTGATGAACCTGGTGTATATGTCCAGAATTTCAAAAATTGCAAAAATGCAATGAAAAGCTCTTTCAAAAAAGCATGTAAGCCACATAATTCAGAAACTTCCATTTCCTACTATTTAATTTTTTGTTATCTTTCCTGTGCTTTGCATAAAGATTGTCTTATTTTTGGTTCTGTATACATTTCTGTGTATTAATTCATGATCATTTTTTTCAGTACTTTTTTTTTTGAAAGAGAAAGTGTATAGACATTTTTCTTTTTCTACTTTTTTTTTTTCTCATATACAAATATGTGTTGGTAACACCCACTGTTACAGACTTATTCTTTAAGGAACTCTGGAAAGGAAGAAAAGATAGATTTTCCTTTGTAGGGGAATCATTTGTACTTCTCAAACATTATCTTCTGATTTCACTCTCAGCACTGTCATAGCTTGGATGGACATTCTGTTTCTTTGGGATGTATGTATTTTCTTAGTTTCTTTCTATGTATACCAATAAGTCATTCCGGCTGCGGCTTCAGTCCTCAGAAGGGTGTGCCATGGCTGTTGTGAGTATGTATGACTTGCTTTAACTGTGTGCTTTATTACAGAACATAATAATGCCAGCTGAGGCAGGGAAAGAAATTTGTTTCTTTCCAACCACTTAATTTTTTTTTTAAATGTTTTCTTTTTTTAGTTGATGTCCTTTAAGGAGGCAGAGAAAGGAAACGCTTTTCCTACTGACGTACTGGGCACTGAGCTAATTCATTTTAATTTTCATCACTTCCTCTGAGGAAAATTCTTCTTAAGTATATATAAGTAAGGGTAAGCAAAAAGGACCAAATCAGAGACTTTTTTTCCCTGTTAGCTGCAATAAACTGCCTTCCCAGAGCCTGCTCAGAATTTGGTTGTCAGACAAAAAGGAAAACAATTCTTTCTCTCTCATTTTCTTCTGAGGTAGTATAATATACTTATAGGAATACTACACTAGTGCAAAAAATGCTGTCTCAGTCCTGTTTGTTTACTAATAACACCTGAAATTAGAAGTATTATCTGGATAGTAGTGGAGAGAATATAATTTTCTCACAAGTTGTCAAACCTGGTATGCATCTTCTGATATTGGCCATCACACAATGGTTGATCTAGTTGTGAATATATGGTGGAACAATAATCACACTGCGAAAAAAGACAATATTCATATTCCACTATCAGTAAGTTCTGCAGAAGAAACCTGTGCTTAACATCAAAAATTATCTTTCAAGAAGTGAAAAAGTGAAGTTAAATGTCCACTATGAAATACAGAAATTGAAAGTATATTGACTTGGAACCTGTAACCCAATTGGCTTAATTTATTTTCATTATTTTTCAACTTTAATCCAGATATTTTGTTAATCACTTAAGCAACATTGTATTTCCCTTATGGTGACACATTTATTAGGTTGCCAGTTGAACAATTCAGCATTATTAGATTTGGAACTTGGATCTGTACTGGAAAAAAGATTTAAAAAAGTGACTTGAGTTGTCCTGCACTTTACCACCTCTCCCTGCTGACTATAGATGGTATATGTTAATTCTTCTTATTAAAACCTGGCTTCCCACTTATGTCAGTTAAAATTTGGCAACTGACCTAAATGTAAAGAAGATTCACACTCATGTGTTCTGCTGGTGCAAGGAAAACAAGAGGAGAAAAGAAATACCCATGATATTGGGAATTTGGTGAGTATATGGACTATATGATTCATTTGCTATTTAGAAGGAAATTGGTTAATTTCTCTCATTTCTTTTAATTAAAAAACTTTCATGATATCAAGATATTTTTTGAAAAATTTAGCTATGCTTGTACCTTATTTCTCACCAATGGTGATTTTCATTTCACTGTAATTTCTGAACCAACTTACTGTGTTCTAGCAATATGTTTCTGTATTTCAAGCAAATGGTAGCAGAAGATAAATTCTAAAAACCCAAGTTTCTTCTCACAAGAAAATCTATCCATTCCATAATAGAATGGGTGATGCACATAAATATTTTTAAACAGAAACATTTTGCAGGTGCCAGATATTTATTTCACCTTAAAAGATAATTAAGAGTCACAAGAATAGCTGTTTAAGAATAATGAAAAATTTCTAAAGCAAGAACCCATTGATCCTCTAGACCTCACTAATTAAATGTCTTCATTTTTAACAACTGAATATTTTAAAAGGCTGAGGTCAGTAAGCTGAACCAGAGGAGGAAAAATCTAGAGTTACATACATGAGCAGCATGATAAATGAAAATGAACAGAAAGATCAACTAAATCAACCTGAGAAAGTGAACTAGCAACTGAAGCATGAATCAGAGATTCACACAGAACAATTATTACATACTTCATTGGGGCATTTAAAAAGATTATTTTAATATTTTTACTTTTTTTTGTCATAGTAAGACACAGTGATACACACTGTTAAATCAGAAAGGTCAGACCAAAATTCCTGGTGAATGGAAATTGAACAATATTTTCTGAAGTTGATAAAAACATCATTGCTCTAATTGATTTTCATTAATGCAGGTAGCTTCAAATAAAGGAAATGTAGTTAATGAGGTCTACTACAGATTTATCCGTTGGTTACAAAAAATGGAATTTGGGATATACAACTAATTTGGGGGTAAAAAAGGAGTGGAAATTATGAGTTACACTATCAAAAAGTGTATAAAGCAGTCATTCCTCACTTAAGAGATGGAAACGCATACACACACATACACATTTGAATATATATTTAAGTCTAAGATTCACAACCACATTAAAGTTACATTTTTACTTGAGCCTTAAAACCTGTGCTTTAGAATGGTGGTTGACAAAGCATTAGTTCTACAAAAATAAGTACATGTTCTGAATAAAGATATCTAAAATCAATTTCTGAAGATACAAGAACTTAATCTTCAAAATACAAAACCAAAAAAAAAAACAAATCCCAAAGATGCTGACAACAGCTAACAAAGACACTCATTTCTGAAGTACATAGAATATCTGCAATGAGTTGGAAAAGTGGAATTACTGAACAAGAAGCAGAAGTATAACGTTCACTTAAAAGTGGTTTTTTTTTCATTATTTATATTACAACGTGTAATTGGAATAAAATATCTCTTAAATTCCAAATGTAATTAGTTCTTGTTACAGGGAATAATTAGCACTTGTGCATTTTGTAGAATAGTTTTATTTCATGCTGTCAGTGATTACCTGAAATAAAATATTGATTTTTTTCTACTGTATATGTATTAATTTGAAGATTTTCAAAAGACTAAGCAAATGTAATATGTATTAAATATATATTGCATATATTAAATATATGTACTCATTATTAATACTTATTATTTAAATTTACATTCAAGATAGGTCAGTATAAAACCTTTCGTAGTTTTGTGTGATTTTTCCACGAAGCTGCGTTTATTTGATCCTAAAAAAAAAATTATAAGCTTTCAAGCTGTAGTTTAGAAAAATATCAACATTAGAAAAAGTTTAATGGTTGATTAATGCTTTTATGAACTTTAATACTTGTGAACATGAAGGGCTGAAAATATTGAAGAAAGTGAGTCAAGACCTCAGTGTTTCATAGTTTACTGCCTGTAGTACAACAAATCAGCTGAGGACTTGCTTGAAGCCATGGTACACCTTCTACTCTTTTCCCCAACATGTTGTGATATTGCTAAAAGTTCTGCTAACCCTACATTTCTACTAATAGCAAGTTTGGCTATGAAATTGCAATTAATTTAATCTATGTCAAAAGAAAGTCGACTGTTTCTTCAAGAAACCTGACACCAACCTAAAGTAATAGGCTTACAGAAACACAAGTTCTTAACTGTCTAAAGTATCCTTTTTCTAACAATGCACTATGAGTTTAAAATCCTTTTCTTATCCTTCTTCTCAATGTTTCATAAGTATACTTTTATTCTGCTCATCTTGTCTTATATTATGCTCTGTACCTTATATTATGCTCTGTTCAACACTCCAAAAAGACTATAAATATGGATTGTGATAATATTTTTCTTTTATGAGCTTGAAAGAAATAAGTTTCTGGATGCCCCTAAAATGGATTATACAAAGTACCACATAGTTGCCACCAGATATGCTAATTTTATTCCTGTTGTCTATAAACTCTGGAGCAATAATAACTGCTACTTTAAAACTACAGCAGTGCCATACTGAGTTTTTGGGTATTTTCTGCACATACTCTCTTCAACACCATTTTGAATAACTGTTTTCTGTACTGTATGGTTCGTTTCTGTATTTTGCTAACAATGGCCTCTTACAAGAAAAGGTCAGTTACTCGTGAGTAACTGTCATTCATACGATAAGTAGTCTTACATTCATTGACCCTGTCCAAGTGTGAGATTAACAGGTTCACACTATGCTGGGTGATGAACTCGCTCAACGGTAGAGCTCAAAGGGGTGTAGTGAATGGGGCTACATCTGGCTGGTCACTAGCAGTGCTCCCCAGGGCTCAATTCTAGGGCCAGTCCTGTTCAACTTTTTTATCAATGATTTGGATGCACGATCAGAATGCATCCTCAGAAAGTTTGCTGATGATACTAACCTGGGAGGTGCTGCTGACTCCCTGGAGGGACGAGAGGCCTTGAAGTAGAGGGATGTAGATAGATTGGAGCACTGGGCAATCAGCAAAGCCATGAAGTTCAGCAAAGGAAAAATGCCAGGTTCTGCACCTGGGACAGAGTAATGCCAGACACAGGTACAGACTGGGAGACGAGTGGCTGGAGAGCAGCTCAGCAGAAAGCGACCTGGGGGTGCTGGTAGACAGCAGGCTCAACATGAGCCAGCAGTGCGCCCTGGCTACCACAGCCGGACATCACTGCTACCTGCTGGGATAAGTTATCCCTGATTAGTTCTCCGTTGGTGCTCAGAAGACACCTTTCAAAGGCAGCTACTTGCAGGAACCTTCCCATGTTTGTCTGCTACTCTATACAGCAGAACAGATATTCATAACTATCAGTAGTAACTTCTCTAGCTTACTCTCATTACTGATATCGCTCAGTTTTAGCATTCTTATACAATACTACTTGATAATCACTTAGACTGGGACTTACATTGACCCACTTGAAAAAGCATGAATGGCTTCATATTCTTAAAATTAAGTCTTCTTAGATGTTGTCAGCACAGATTATTACACCCTCATTGATCTTGCCTTCAAAGCTTTTATTTGCTGGGGAACTGAGGCAGAAGCATGTCTCTCTCTCACTTTTTTAAAATTCTCTGAAAAGGGAGCACAATTGTGCACAGTGATTAGAACAACACCATTAAGGTAGGGTAAGAACAAAATCTTTGCTGAAAAATAGGTCTTAAATGAACTGTTGTTTCTAATGCAGCACCTACCTCCACAGGGTAGTAAACTGTTTAATTGGCAATGATATTCCACTCCACTCCCCCTGACTGGCTTATTAACACCACAGGAGTTGTTTATTGTTTTGTGCGTGCTCCCTTACCTTGCAGTTCTGCTAATTATGCTCCTATCAATGTGATTATTTTCCTGTGTGTTGAGCAATATGAGGAAACTGTCAGAAAGCCAAACTTGGAAGTTGCATGTTTGCAAAAGCTCTTTGGGGTTCTTAAAGAAAATCTTAAAGGTGGATAATTCTTGGATAAAAGATTTTGCCTCCAATACTGCAACCTTCTAACAAAAGGTTAACATTGATGCAATTCAAAGACAAGACAAACAAATACAAAATTCAGAGAAAGAGAAGGAATCAAGAAATGGAATACGCTAGTGAAATTTTTACTTAGCCATGAAAACATCTCTGCTAAAACAAATAAATAAATAAACAACTCTTAGAAAGAGCAAATGCTGGCAACAGGAAAAATTTAGATTAAGTCATTAATCTATTAATTCATGTTGGGGCTAGATGTATATATTCGGATGAAAATATGAGCATATATTTTGTTATTTAATTAGTAGAATTTGAAAGGTATTTTATTCCTAAAATAATGTACATTAAAATGGTCAGGAATCTTTTTCCTGACACTCTGAACGGATACAGTGATCTGTCATTTCATAAATAGTTCCAGGAAAAAAACCATGTACTAATTAAAAATTCTGTGTAGTCTGGTCATAAAGACATTGTAATTGTATTTGTAAGAGACCATATATGTCTTTAGTTTAACGTGATTTGCTTGCCACACAGCAGTGTGTGATTTTTCTGTACAGCTAAGCATATAGAAAACCACAACAAAAGAATGAAAGTAAAAGTTTTAGAAACCTGTTAGTAGGCTACATGTGTATATCTATGCATGAATATTGACTGCATATATTGGACCCTCTTAGTTAATGTGATTAAATAATGAGATCTTCTAAACTGATTTCCACACGAGTCATGCCCTCAGATCCTCATTTGACTAGAAGTTAGACTATGTTCTTGGTTTGAACATAACATACTACCTTGTGCCATACTTGTTTTCCATGGAAAGCAAGGGATTGAGGGAGCCTAGTACAGACATAGATATTAGGTCTCGTGTAGGTGTTGTATTAGTCTATGGATAGAATTTGCATTTAAAACCATACCTCAAAAAGCTCTCTCAAACTTCCAATGTAGATGTTAGCACTGTACTCTTCTAAACCAGGAGGACTAGTTCTACAGAGACTTACCATTATGGTGCTGACTGTTGGTAACAGGTAACATGCAGGAAGCCAGTGTCCAAGGCTACGTGTCCCAAGTTCCCTTAACCCTCTGTGGGAAAAACTAAGTGCCTCAAAATGGAGTTCATACCAGGTAGCAGGCTAAATGAAGGATAAAGTTGTCTAAGCTGGTAAATAGGGAATGTTAGGAGAACTAGTATACAGCCCATTCTCTTGGGCATTTCACCAGTCACATGTTTCTATAAAAGCAGGGTAGAAGGAAGGAGAACAGGGCATTCCATTCTATTAAATAATAGTAATTAAACATTTGAAAAAGTATAGGAGATCTGGGTTCAGTGGTCTCCTGGAAAGTGTTTGAAGCTACATTTTCTAGGACAGTGCCCTGAGCTTTTTTTTGCACAGATTGTAGGACACAGAGTAAGCTACGCAGACACTGATGGTAAGTTGCACCACTGTGCAAAAGTGAAGTCAAGATTCAGTAAAGGAGCATAATTGCTTCTCAGAGTTTAGTACCATCTAGTCCTGCAGAAATTAGATAAAAGTACTTTCCAAAAGTCTATCATTTCCATTTGTATTTTACTTGATTTTTAATTAAATGTTGAGGAGGGAACTTGAAGTAATCTCACTGCTGAAATTTCACATTAATTTGCCAAAATGAAACAGGTCTCTTGACTTCTGTGAACCTGTGTGAATATTGTGCATTTTATAATTTTTGTTATGTGAGATGCAAATGGTACCAGAAAATAGAAACTTCAGATGTCACCAAGACTTAGTTCCTCTTTCAAGCCTTCTGAGCCTTTTAGCAGTGTTTTGTTTCACTGCTGGGCTCTTTGTATATTTGTTAGAGCGAATGAAGCACTTCACACATTTGGGAGAAGAAATTTTAACTGCTGTTGATCCTGCTTTCAAGTTTTCCTTGATGAAACCAAAATCTGTATGAAATTGTTAAATTTTTCCATAAAACTTTTTTTTTCTTGGAGAATCAATAATATCAGAAGTATCAGAATCTGAAAGGAGTGGTTTTGTCTACAAAGACATAGGCACCTTTAGGAATCTTCAGAGGAACTTGGTAACCTCCCAGAGAACTTCAGGGAAAAGAGCTATCGAAAAATGTGCTTAACTAGGTCCTCCAGCTGAGAATTTCATTCTCCTGTTTCAGATGTCTTTTACTTCATTTTAGCAACTCAAAAATGAAATGTCATTGTAATTTGTACCATAACCCTAACTCAGTAGTCAGTAGTATGAATAGACAGGTACTTCAAGACTAAATGTCTGTATACTTGAATACACTTGAAGATAACACTGCAAGTATGTTCCACCTTAATTTCTCTGCCTGCAACTAGACTTCTCAGCCAGGAGATATCTAGGAAGGCTTTGGTAATACCTGCTGCCACTTGCATGTAGTTATTTCCAGGTGGTCTTGTTTAGATCTATTCCCTCTTTAGACTGGGCTCTGACTCTGTTAAAGGGAGTTGACCAGTCTGTGACAATCGTTGTTAAGTTCAGTATCTGTAAGTCTTCACCTCTGTGCACTGCTGGCAGTCACAGTAGCACTCGAACCAACCTCGACAGTGTTTGAGAGTAGGTTCATTCTTTTTTAACTCAGCATCCATCTCTTTATTCATCCATATGCCAAAACTAGAATGTGAGAATTTCAGAATATTTCAGAAATATTTGGTTATTCTAAAAATGGTAGTTTCTCACAGAGATGGAAAATTAAATATATATGATTTTATTATTTAAATTTGACTGAATTTTAAAAATACGTCCTTTATATGTACATTTATATTAATGCCAACATAGAAATATATTTTTATATTGCAATATTTAAACTGTACTAGTAAAGTAATGTAGGAAAGTATTTAAAATGTAGGTGCATACCCTTGTTCAAGTTATGGTCACATAACCAAAAATGTTACTGCATTTCAGATCAATTGTGGAAACTGTCTTTGTTAATCAAAATGTTTAATGTCAGTAAAGATGGTTGAAACAAATGCATACTACTTCCAGTTGGAGCAAGCAAAGATGACACCTGCAATCAGTTGTGGTATATCTATTGATAGTGATAACCTGTCATGCTGAAGTAACTCAATAGTGTTTAAGTATGCAACCTTTCATTCATTACACGGTGTTCTCTAATGATTTTAAATTTGTCCATCTATACATCTACATCTTCTTTCTATGGATATAATCTTAGATTTTTTTTTTTTTCTTTTTTTTTTTTTTTTTTACTAAATAGACATTTTATATATACACAGAGCTGATACAAAAATTTAAGAACTGCAAAACTATGGTGTTTATTCTGCATGTTAAATCATCATCTCTGGGGCATAGTGTAATATTCCAAGTTTTCAGTACTTTCTAATCATTACAATTTTTTAGAAATCTGTTTATAAATATATTTTTATGCCCTTTATTACCTTAGTATTTCATATTTGGTATTCTGTTGTATCACACTTTGGAAATATTTTTTCCTCCTCCTGAGACCTAAAATGGGAAAGGTTTAGCTCTGCACTAATAAATGTTTTCCTGCATCAAAAATTGTTCATTACTTTAAAGTCTAGTATTTCATGGCTGTGTAGGGTTAGAAATTGGAATTTGGTACTATCTATTAGAGCAATCCTCTGAGGATACTATCAATGAGGAATGGAAATGTGAGAACACTATACAAAACTCATATATGGGAAGGACATACAAAGATACAGAGAAGTTGAGGTTGGAAGGGACCTCTGGAGGTCGTTTAGTCCAAACCCTCTGCTCAGGCAGGACCACCCAGAGCTGGTTGCCCAGGACCATGTCCAGATTGCTTCTGAACATCTCCAAGGATATTCACAAGGATCCACAACCTCTTTGGTCCACCTGTGTCAGTGCTCAGTCATCCTCACAGTAAAGAAGTGTTTCCTGATGTTTGGATTGGAGCGTCCTGTGTTCCACGGCACCACTGAACAGAGCCTGGCTCCATCTTCTTTGCACCCTCCCTTCTCTTCTCCAGGCTGAACAGCTACAGATCTCTCAGCCTTTCTTCATACGAGAGATTCTCCAGTCACTTGGTCATCTTTGTGGTCCTTCACTGGACTCTGTCCATTAGCTCCATGTGTCTCTTGTACTGGGGAGCCCAGAACTGGTCACAGTACTCCGGGTGTAGCCTCACCAGTGCTGAGTAGAGGGAAAGGATCATCTCCTTTGACCTGATAGGAACACTAGTCCCAGTGCATCCCAGGATACTGTTAGCCTTAATTGTAGCAGGGGCATGTTGTTGGCCCATGTTCAGCTTGATGTCTATCAGGACCCCCAGGTCCTTTTCTGCCAGACTGCTTCCCAGTAGGGTGACCCCCAGCATGTACTGGTATCTGGAGTTGTTCCACTACAGGTGCAGGAATTTGCACTTCCCCTTGTTGAACTTCATGATGTTCTTGTCAGCCCACCTCTGCAGCCTGTCAAGGTCCCTCTGGATGGCAGCATGACCCTCTGATGTGTCCACCACTCCTCCCAGTTTTGTGTAATCTGCAAACTTGCTGAGGGTACACTCTGACCCATCATCCAGATCATTAATGAAGATGATTAACAGGATCTTTGCAATAGCTCTTCAAAATATATGCCTAACAGAAGCCTCTATGCCAAATTTATTTTAAATCATAATTGATGACAACTTCTCCCTAAATAATCCCAAACTAGAAAATAAGAAGGTATTTTCCAGACTTTGTTAGAAATCTTGAGCACCAGAACTGATATAACTACCTGGAGCATAATTTGCCAATTTTACCATTATATTAATCCAATAATTAAAAAGTATTAGGCAATGATATACAAGGTTATTACTCAGTTTCAGATAAGGCTTCATATGGTACAACCTTAGATTCACCAGTGGAAGGTGGAAGCCCTTCCAAAAAATCCCAGCATACTGAAATTGAATGTATACATAGTGATAGTTCAAAATGATTCATCAACATGTACTATAGGGTGATAACTTAAATAAACAGTATAATTCTGAGCTCAGTACACATCAAATGAATCTGACTACATTTTGACGCTTTCTTCATTTTTGCTATGATCTACACCTTGGTTAGTAAGCATAGATGCTCCTGCACAGTGTACAATAACAAGGAGGATAATAATTTTCTTGACTTTGCAAAATGTATCTAACAGCATTTAGCGTATTGTTTTCTTATGTTTTCTTTTATTTTCTGTGACACTGGGAACTGAAATATTACAGAACATTTTACCTTTACTTTTGTTTGTGGTACAGCAGAAATCACATTTAACACAATTATTATTTATTAGGTATTTTTATAAGCATTTTAGAAACCAGTATGACTTTTTTTTCCCTATATTTTCTATCTAATCATTGAATTCCCCTGGGATTTAGGCTGACTGGTGCTTTAAATAGTAAGTGGCAATTATTTAAAGAAGCTTTACTATGTGCCCCAAACTCACACTCCTAAAATCACAAAAGAAAAATTTCATTAGTTTAGAAGGCACCTTGGTTAGAGATGAAAAGCATGGAAATTAATGACAGGAGACAGGAGTCTGCAAACCACTGATGAATAAAGGTAAATATACAGAATAAAAATCTCAGGATTCTAAAAATATGATTAATTTAGGGGAAAAAAAAACAAGCTGATATTCACTTGTTAATAGAGAAGGAAGACAAGATCCATCATGATGCAGATGGCTGCAAATGTTAACTCATTTTTGTTTTGTGCCTGGAAAGAAATTGAATGGGGCTATGGTTCTCTGAGTACCCAGGTGGCAATTACATCTTAGGCAAACCTGCCTTCCTCTCTCTTGCATACTTTTTTCCTTGAGCTTGTTCCATGCACTGTTCAGACACTGCTGTTTCTGAAACCACATGGTGAATCAGATCAAGTGTTTACTTGGAGATATCTCAAGGAAAAAAAAAAAAAAAAGAACAAAAATTGAAAAGAAATTGCAATGGGATTTTTCGGCTGGATGATCTTCCCAGTCTGGTTCACAGCATAGCCACAGAAATAGCACTATGTCCATATATGACCTGAACTTTGTTTTGTGTTTTGTGTCAAAATCAAGTTTACTGAAATATTCTCCAGATAAGAGTCAGGAAGAATGCTTAATATCTTGCCAAGCATCTGACACTCTGTCGGATCATCACTGAAAAACTATCAGAAATATATTCAGGGATCATCAGCTTTAATTGTGCTCCAACTACTTGTCCACTCATATAGGACAATGTTTTTCCCTCCTCAGGTAAGCACGAAGGAAACATCAGTGAGAGGAAAGTACAAACAGACAGAGTTTCAGAAAAATCTCCATGCAGTTTGGTGGGGAATCATCACCATAAATAAAACAGACTTTCAGTGAGGGACAGCGAGGACAATACTTTTCAGGCCATTAAGAAGACCCTTTTCATTAGTAAGTGGGGAGACCACATTAGGCAAAGTGTCTCACAGAACTATTGTTTTTCATAGAAAAACAATCTCAATGTCTGGGCTAATTAATACTAAAGACTTGTGAGGAATTCTGCTAAGCCCATTTTCTGTGTTTTTTGTTTGTTTGTTTCACATTGTGTCTGGTGGAGCTGTGTTAAGAGGACGGGTACCCACAACTCAGCAAAATGGGAGAGGCAAAAGAAATGCAGAGCCTGTAGGAGATTTAGGAGACTTCAGATGCTATTTTCCATTGTTTAGGTGAATTTATGGGTCACTCACATTTCAGAGGTTTGTATTTGAGAAGACACTTGAACTTCACATACTTGATGATTCAAATCATCACTATGGTAGTGCCTGCTCAGCCAGACATTGGCCCACGTGGTGATATAAGTACAGCTCACAGTGATCCCAAGAGCTTTTGTTTCCTAAAAATACACACAGAGGAGGTTAAAGAGGAGTTAAGCAAGAGTTTACAAACAAAGAATTTCACAATCCGCAAGTTCACAATATATCACAATTGAGAGTCAAAATAGTTGAGGGCTTCCATTAGCCAGCAACAGTCAGACTTAGCAAATCTTTAATTTTTATCAGTTATAGTGACAATATATTGACAATATATACAGATTTCAGCAAGGAATTCGACTTTCAGTTAAAAATTCTATTTTCATCAAGGAATGCCACATGCATTCTGATTAAAATCTGACTTTACACAGACAGTGTGGGATGCATTAAATACAGTAACAGTGAGCTGAGATGTCGAATGTGATAAATTTGCAAATATAACCTAATGGAACAGTTGTAGTGAAGTTGCAAAAGGATCTGGTTTTGATCACTGTCAGTGGTGTGGAAGAAGACAAAACTATTGCTGATACTGTGTGCAGATGAAACAAAAATGCTGAAGTGATAAGTGGAAAACACAGATCAGCTTTCCTGACTTTTAAATATTACAGGATGGTTGACATGCTTGAACCACTTTTTTTTTTTTTTTAATGCAGGGTTTTTTAAGTTTTGGTTGGGTTCTCCAAAAATATCATGCTTACAGGATGAGAGAACAATTTAAAAAATAGTGATAGCAAAAAGGACTTAAGGATCATGCTGGATAATGAACTTCTCATATACTTTTATTAGGATATAGCACCAGCAGGATTTTTGATCTATGACTGTCGAAATTTTGAACACAGTTACAGAGAACTTTTTTGTATAAAGAGAGAAGATGCTATTACTTCAATACTGTTATTTAGTGGTTGCCTGGTACTTTGCAAAGCAGTATAGCAAACAGTGATGGTTTCAGAAGTCATTGGAATGATCTGAGACCAGAAAGGTAACTCACAGAGAGAGACAAGAAAATCTGAGTGCATTTATTTTTGAAAAAAATATAAGAAGAGTTTATTTTTACAAAATCTCTAGCAACTGCAAAAACAGAAAATTAATGATAGCAGAGGTTCTCAATCTAGTAGAAGACAATGTGTTTCAATAATGAGGTCAGGAGGGAAAGCTTGAAAAATTCATATCATAAATAAGGCATTTTCTTCTAAAAGTGTATGTAACTGAATACTGGACCAAACTATCAGGGACATAGCAGATTCTTTACGCATCTGAGGTGTATAGTTTTAAAGTAGATGTATTTCTAAATAAGAAACATCAGCTAGAAGAGAAGATATAGAACAGAAATGTTAGTTGATGAAATTCTTTGTTCTATGTAGATGAACAGGTAAAATTGTCGTCTCAATGTAAAAATATTAGTTTGTGATTTTGAGCATGAATAATCATATTTTACCCTTACTAAACAAAACTGGTTATTTTTAAAATACTGATGAGTGACATTATTTGTTTAGTCTATTAAAAGCAAGTTCAGATCACCTTTAAGGGTAAATGCGTACCACATGCTGTCTCAGATCCTAACAAGTTTTCACTTCTGAAGAATAAACAATAAATGGGCATTAGTCTTCAAATTTATTTTTGTAAACTCTCTGTCACATAGCTGTCAGTGTACTTTTAACAAAGGGAATTCTGTGAGTTAGATTTCAAAAGAAATGAAAGCTCAAAGAAATGATCAAATAACTTGGAACTTCTCTTTCTCCTTTAAAAAAAAAAAAAAAGAGTGCTTGTTGTGGGACATCTGCCACACCTTTTGTAGCAGAACAGTAGCCTAGAAACATCTACCTAGAAAATACCTGAGCTGTGAAGAATCTTCATGAGAATCTATATATTTTTCTTAGGAAGTGGTTATAAAACAGGGTATTCCTGAATTGTTAGAAGATCTGTGATATTGTTAAAAGGTTAAAAGAGAAGGTTCGAAGAGGTCTCCTACAGGAAGGATAATCCATCCTTTCACCAAAAAATCAATTACTGAATTTAGGGAAACAACCTGAGAGCCATTTCCAGTGGTCTTTAAGCTTGTTTTCTTCTTTAAATTGCATACAAATTAGCCATGTAGAATGGCTAATTCAATGGTTGGTTGATTTTCCTTTAATGTCATCTTTTGTGAGTTGGAACTCAGTCTTAGCTGTGAAATTGTAAGGTTTACTTATTTGGTTAATATTTTCACTTTTATGTTTAATACATAATGAAACAGAACACATTTTTTAAAGGAAAAATATTAATATTAAAAAAAAAAACACAAGAAGAATAAATAAAACCATTGCTTCTAAATAGTTCATCACTGAATATTTAGAGAAATAAAAATAATTTCATATCTGAGGAGCCTTACAGCTGGGACATTTCAAGTCTTATTTATATTCATAGTGACTTAAGAGTTTAATTAGGAGCAAAGATAAATATGACAAAAAAATACCTGCAACTATCCTTATTTATGTTCTTATTTAGAGATTCTATTCTCTCCTGCTTAAATACCTTTTATATTTCGTGCTATTACATGATGTTGACTGGACATATTGTTGACTACTAGGCCACTAAAAGTGAACAACATCGACATCCTTGTAACTGAACTCACAAATAACTACATTACATATGCAAAAATAAAACCAGGTGTTTGAAAACATGATTGACCAGCTGTGGTGGTTTTACCCTGCTGGGCAGCTGAACTCCACCACAACTGCTGTCTCACTCCCCCTCCTCAAAGAAAGAGGGGGAGAAAATATGATGGACAAGGGCTCAAGGGTTGAGATAAGGACAAAAAGGTTGTTCACCAATTACCATCATGGGCAAAACAGACTCAACATAGGGAGATTAATGTAATTTATCACCTATCATTAGCAGACTAGAACAGTGGAAAACTAAAAGCAAACTACAAACACCTTCCCCCCATCCACCCTCTTCTACCTCCTCCCCCTGAGCGGCTCAGGGGAACGGGGAATGGGGGCTGCGGTCAGCCCATATCACTTTGTCTCCGCCGCTCCTTCGTGGTCACTCTGCCCCTGCCCCAGCATGGGATCCCCACAGCTCTTGAAGAGCTGCTCCAATATGGGTCCATACCACGGGGTCCATCCTTCAGGAGCAAACTGCTCCAGCACGGGTCCCCCACGGGTGGCAGCTCCCACCGGATCACCTGCTCCTGCGTGGGCTCCTCTCCATGGGCTACAGCTCCAGCCCGGAGCCTGCTCCTGCGGGGGCTCTCCACGGGCTGCAGCCTCCTTCAGGCCACATCCACCTGCTCCTCCGTGGGCTCCTCCACGGGCTGCAGCGTGGAAATCTGCTCCGCCGTGGTACCCCATGGGCTGCAGGGGGACAGCCCGCTCCACCACGGGCTGCAGGGGAACTTCTGCTCCAGTGCCTGAGCACCTCCTCCCCCTCCTTCTTCACTGACCTTGGTGTCTGCAGGGCTGTTCCTCACTCCTCTCTCTCCCAGCTGCTGTTGCGCAGCAGTTTTTTCCCTTTCTTAAATCTGCTCTCACAGAGGCACAACCATCGTCGCTCGCTGGCTCAGTTCTGGCCAGCAGTGGGTCCCTTTTGGAGTGGGCTGGAGCTGGCTCTTATCTGACATGGGGCAGCTTCTGGAATCTTCTCACAGAAGCCACCCCTGTGGCCCCTCTGCTACCAAACCCTTACCATGTAAACCCAATACACCAGCTTACAGAAGATCTGCCTTTACCACAGAGGAATTTTATAAAAGATCAAAAAACAAGAATTCCCAAAGATTACTACAAACATTCTGTCTAAAAATTCCAAAGCACAAGGACAAAATTGTCCTTCTTCAAAAGGAGGTAATTTTTTTTGGAAATCCGGAAGCCTTCATTGTGATTTTTATCCATTTTTCATTAATGATATATCTATCATGTGTATCAGAAAATATTATGTACTTTTAAAAAATTTCTGAAAAAGAGGGTGTCATATTTCAACTTTGGTTTGATTTGACAGAATAACGATTGAATCCTGGACTTTTCATGTGAAGCTTTTGCACTTGAATCATTACATAATATAAATAAATATAATGCAGAACCACAGAAATTAACTAGCTGAACCAGCTTTAAATAAATTTAATCAACTAGTTAAATGTACTTTTTGGAGTAAGAATAATAGTGTTATTATCTAATTGTATCTTTACAGGTAAGGAAGGTACAACTCTGCATTTTAGAATTACAACTGAGAATTTTCTTACATATAAATTTAATATTTTCAAATATTTCTGTTCACTGAAAATAATATACAACTCACAAGTAGTGACATGTTCCACATTTAAAATCTGGAAATGAAGCTATAATTTATGTTCCTTAAATGATAGATAACTGCATCAGGACATCTGCTGTAATGTACAATAATCTCTAATTTAAAACATGAGCTTGTGATGTTGAAAAATCAATACAGTGAAAAATCCTCCAAAGTCAAAGAATGTGAGCAGATCATACAAGAAAAAAAAAAGCTGAAGCTGCTAATATACTTGACCAACAGGAAAAAAAAATCTGTTCTTGAAAGTGAAAAACTAGAGAAGACCTTGAAGTCACTGCATCTAGATGTAATAGCTTCCCAGCAGAAACATAAAGCGGAACTTGCTCAGCTAGAACAGCAGATAACACAGCTTGAAAGAGACCTTACAGATGCCACTAAACTTCATAGTCAAAAAGATCAGGTATGCTTTTGCTATGAGAACAAGCAAAACAGCTCTCTCTCTAAAAATCATATTGCAAAATAGAATGTGAAGGAGCTGGGCATGCACTACTTCATACATATTTGTTATGAATTCTAGAGAAAAAATATCCTAAATTTTGTAAGTACATATTTCTTTGGTGTTTGTCTCTAAATTCAAGATATGTTAGTTTGTGATAGCAATGCCATCAAAATGCATGCTGATAAAAATAAAATGAGTACAGTAATATGACTTCTTATGTTATGTTTGTCGGTAGTTTTATAAACATTTGCTGTTTTTAACTGCAAATCCCATTCATACTCATTTTCAGTGTCACAAATCTACCTTGTCATACTTTTTCTTAGGATAAAAGGTGCATAGGCATAGGGGGCTTATTTACTCTTTTTACCTTGCTCTGTGAATACTTCCTGCACAAAAATGTTCATAAAGTGAAAATGTTTGGGGTTTATTGACGGTATAATATCCACATTACTGAACTACACAATGAGCAGAAATAATTTATACTTGTTTGGGAACTTTGCCAAACACATAATTTGAACTAGAAATGACAGCATTTAGGATACTGACTGTTCCTCTGCTTTTCAAATTTTTTTTTTTTTTTTTTCTGATTAGAATATTGAAAATAGAAAAATAAAACCCCCTCCCCATTTTCTGGTTGGGTTTCAGAAAAAGATGTACAAGGTGTATACAACTGTCTACAGACAGCTTAAAAATCAGCTAACGAGGAAAAAGTGGTGATTGTTTAAATTCTAGAACTTTTTTTTTTTTTTTTTTTTAGAAAAAAAAAAAAATAAAAAAAAAATAACCCCCCAAAAACTATTTTTTT
>VXAL01014052.1:390787-402786 GCA_013399475.1 Chauna torquata | reverse complement strand
CCTCGCGTGGGGCGCGCCCGGCTCGGCCCCACGGCCCCAGCGACCCTGCCCTGCCCTGCGCCAGCGGGTGCCGTCGGCCGGGCCGGTCCTCCCACCCGTGGGTTCTCCCACGAGCGGCACCGGTCACCCGCGCTGCCCGAATTTCCCCATCCCCAAACCCCGGTGTTTGTTTCGCGCGCGGGAAATGTCTGCCAAACGCGGACCTTCACGGGGGACTTCGCTCGCCCAAAGGCAGAGTTCCCTGACCCGGACCAGGCTGGGCGGGGGCACGCCTGGGCTCCGGTACCGTCCCCCCGCGCGGCCGCTGGCTCTGCCCCGGCTGGGCGTGGAGGAGCTGCGGGACACGTCCGGGGCCGCGGGACGGCCAGACCCGGCCGTGCAGTCGGGTGGGTTGGCGTGGGGTTGGACACGGATGGGTTCGGGCTGGCTGAGACTGCCCAGGCAGGGAGGGGAGATGCCAGTCCTGGCGTCCGGCACTGCTCCAGTGCTCCTGCGGTGCCTCTGCCGGAGACGTGCCCGTGCCCGTGCCGGCCGGGCGAGGCAGCGCCCTAGGGCAGGGCAGCCGATAGCCCGCCCGTGGGACGTGGCGCGGGCGGCTACCGCCGTCTGCATCCCCCGCGTGTGGGGCGCTGATAACCGCTCCCTGCGTGAGAAAGCAGAATTATAATGGAAAAAAAATAATAAGAAGAACCCGAAAATAAATGTAAAGATGGGGCCTTCCCCAGAGCCCGGAGGCACTGCAGGCTTCGGGTGAAGAGCAGAGTGTGGGGTTCGGCTGGGCACCCAAAACCGCCCCACGGAGCCCCGCAGTTGGGCACAGCCCCCCCGGCCCTGCTGCCCCAGCTGTGCCATGCAGGAGGCTTCTTGGTTTTGCAGCGGTGTGCGGGGTGCAGGAGGGATGGGTTAACTCCCCTGCTGCTGGGCGCAGGCAGTGCCCCTATGCTGCCCTAGCAGATTTCAGGCTTTAAAGGATTTCTTTTTGCTGGATGCTCCGGCAGTGGCTGCGATTCCCCTGCGGGACAGTGCCAGAGAAGTGCCACGGCTCCCTTGGCTCCTCGCACCTCAGTGTAAATAGCTGAAACACAGTGCATGGCCACGGCCAAGTCCTGCCGCCTCTCCATGCCTCATTCCTTCATCAGCAAAGAGCAAACAGAACCGCCACCTCGCTTCGAGGAGATGAATATAGTTAATTAACACTTGGCCCTTCTGATATTCCGTCCTGCGGAGCCCTGGGCACAGCAATATTGTCACTACTGCAAAGCGCAAGCAACAGATAGACCAGATGTTTGCACATTTAATGTTTCTTCCATCTGGGGGGGACACAAAAGCCAACCCAAGTGCCAGGGGGAGCGAAGGGCTGGCGGCACTGCCCGTCCCCGGGGAGCCTCGGCCAGGGGACGCAGGGTTTGGGAGGCAGCTGCCGCACCAGCTGCTCTGGCTCCGCTCACAAAGGCTGGGGGCAGCTGGGGGGATGAAACCTTGGTGGTTTGTTTTTTTTTTTTATTTTTTATCCCCCTCCCCAATTCATGCGGCAGTTTATTCAGGGGAGCAGGCTGAGCCCTGCGCTGTGCCCCCCGCGCAGCTCGGCCGTTCCACGGGGCCGCGGTGCCAATTCTCCAAGGCTTTTAGCGAGGCAAATGCTGGTGGGGGAGCGGAGCACAGGGGCTTTTCCTGCATGCAGATGAATCCCACCCCGGCACAGCTGCAGGGTCTGCTGCGCTCCCAAGATTAGCTGCCTGGCGGCTGCTGTACCCAGATAAACTCCGGCTGCTGCGCCGTGGCCCCGCTCCGTCGCTGAGAGGGCCAGGAAGGCTCCTCGCACGCTCTGGATCCCAGCCGGATTTATCCCACCCCTGTCATGATTTTTGGCTGCCTCTGGAGCACGTGTTGGGTCTGGGGCTGCAAGGGCGCATGCAAAGTCATCTCCCAGTGGTGGGGACACGCAGGAGAGCAGGAAGGATGCAAATCTGCTTGCGGTGCCAGGCCGGACCCGAACCGTCCCACCTACCCCTGACCTCAGGAAGGTTTTTGTCACAGCACCGGGGCTGCCCCCAGCTTGTGGCTGGAGACGCATGGGGCCCCCACACTGCCATTTCAGATTCCCCCATAAGGGACTGGATCCCTGGCTCCGATCCCAGTCCCGGCTTTTTTCTTGCTGGAAAAAGTGTTACGGGTTTAGGGATCGGGCTTTTTCATTCAGAGCTCCTAATGGTAAGCCATTTTTTGGTTTGGAGAGCCTTGCTGCAGGTCAGACCAGCTGCCCTCGCTGCAGCAGGGCCCGTGCCTCGTGTTCGGAGAGGCCAGAGGGTTTGTTCGGACCTGCGAAGTCCGTCTGCAAGGCTCACACCTCCCTCGCATGTGCAGCTAAATGAAGGAAAGATGCGGACGCTTCATTTCTGATTTAGGCTGGAGCATCCCCGCGCTCAGGTAGCCTTAGCGCCTAGAAGTCCCAGGAGCGTACTTCCTGTCCTTGCCATCCACGGCTGGGTCCTGCTTTCAGCGGTTCGCCATACGGACTGCGCTGAGCTGGTGCACGGGCACGACCACATCCACGCGACTTCCTCCACGGGGTCTCCTGCCGCTGCTCCCGGTCCCGGCACGGACGCTCCTGCTCGGACGGCTCGCGGAGGGGCAGGCAGCTGGGGGGAGCCCGGAGCCTCGCACCGGTGTCCTGCTGCTGCCACTGCCCTGTCCTCGCCTGCGCCCTGCCTCTGTCACCTTCATGGCCGCCTGCTTTCTAAGGGAACCCAAGTGACTTTCTGACAGCGCAAACAAAGTAAAGCTTACTTGCGGTGTAAGGAGAGCATCACTGGTTCTAGCTGGCTCCTCTTGGATCCCGTTTCCCAAAAGTTAGGAACTGCTCCTTCCCAGCGGTACTTTTTCTCCCAGGACACTGGATCAGATTCTGTCTTGGATGCTGGGCACAACAAATTCAGCTGTGTTATTTCCTTCTCTCATACAATGGCATTCGTTATTAAAGCTCAGTATCGATCTGCAGAGTCTGAGGTAAAAGCGACAGGGGCACAGATGCTACTCACTCCCTGCTCTGCCCTGCCCACCAGAACAAGACAGTCTTGTTCCAGCCTCCGTAAACCACAGTGGTGTAAACGCCTGCTTCCCGTGCGAGCTGCTAGAGGCTACTCCGTTCCACAGGGCGCTCTGACTTGCTTCACCCCAGGGGTAGTGCTGGCCTGCGGGGGAATGGGGAGGCACCGGGAGGTCCTGTGCCGAGAGACCAGGAGCCATCAAGGAGCCTATCTGGGAATAAGCTTTTTTCCTCCGTGTTTCCTTCTGTGCTTTAACCCTCACCCAGTCCAAGTTCACTTCCCAACAGGTGCACAGGGCAGTTATTGGCACTGCAAAGCCAAAGGGCAGGTGAGACATCAGAGAGAGCCTGCAGCTCATTCAGAGCTCCACCTGGAAGGGAAGTACGGCTCAGGTACAAAGTGATGCTTTGAGGGCAAAAAAAAGGACATTTTAAGACAAGACCGAAATCAGTTTGCAGTTTGTTAAGTTGGCTTCTCCTGGTGCTGGGCTGGACACTGCGCCACCACAGCAGCCACAGAGCAGGTTTTGTCCTAAATCTGCTCAGCACTCCCCTCTCCGAGGGGCTCAGGACCAGGACCTCCCTCCCTCACAGTGCCGTAGGCAGTTCCTCACCCAGGGGTGCTTTGGCCCCACTACCATAGCTCTTAACTCTACAGCATATCCTCTCCGTAGCTCTCAGACTCAAAGAGACACCCCAATCATTTATATATGTCCTTATTTTGTCTTTTTGTGTATGTTATTATTTTTCATAGCTGATGGGAGAGGCACAATCAGGCTTGTGTTCTTTTGAACAGCTGCGTGCTCTCTAAAACCATCTGCAAATGTCCGTGATGGGCTGCAAGGTACCGAGAGCAGTTTGCCCTGCAACCACATCACCCCAGGGATGCCAAAAGAGCCAGACTGACTTTTCAGGCTGCAATGCAAGAGCCAGTCACGTTCATTCCCGTTTACGCTGAGCACGTCCAGTTTGTACATGTTACGAATCGCACAGCCTAGCTCCAATTTGACTCACATGGTCTGAAGATATGGCAACGCTAAGCGACCCGAACAGCTAGTACATGGAAAAGCTCATGCTTCAAAACGATGACAGCCACCCCAGTTTGTCTTTGCAGCCAGGATCCTTACCCAAGATAGCAGCAGCAATCCAGGTTGCAGCAGTTAAATCTGATGGCATGGTAAATCTAGCACTGGCTATTGTGAGCTGGTAAGAGGAGGGCACTACTCATCCCAAAAACGTACTCTGGGCGTTACTTCTCTACAAACAGGACTGATAACATGCAATAATTGCTAAATATTTTAGCTTAATAATGATGACTGTAAAAAATAAAGAAAAAATTAGGTTTTATTATTAATATTATAGAAAGCACAATATAATATTCAAAGACTGACTATACAGAAATAATCTGCAAACGAGGTGGGCAGAAGTCTTGCGTTAGATTGATTACTGCACCGTCTGCACAAGAAGTTGACTCACAGCAGACAGAGCTATTTCAACGACCAACTGCCCCTTTTTTCATACTGCTTAAAACCAACCCCGAGATGTTCCTACAAGCATTCTGATCAGCGCAACTACACGCTTCCTGAGTTTGTGTTCTTAACTTTATCCTATGCTGTCAGACAATCAGAACCTGGATTACACAGCGATTACGAACACAAAATATATACACTGAGACCAAAAGCAGAGGTACCAATACTTGCATTATAGAGCGTTTAATTTGTTTTTCTCCTCCTCACCACCAGTCTCATAAAGAAACGAGAGAGACGAAAATTCTAAGTAAAGGAAAAAGTTACCTCCTCCAACAATCTGGTGTGAACATACAGGTTGAAAATTCAAGATTAGCACCCCTAAAATATTAACAGTGGCAGACAGACATTATGCTGGGCAGCAATACGCCTTATTTTCTCTCTTCCTTATCTAGTGGATTTCAAAACCAGCAGGAGAAAGCTGAACGCAGTTTGCTCAGGTTAACATGATCCAGGCAGACAAACACAACCTGACAAATAGGAAACAGTATGTGGCTCGGAATATTATCCAAAGGTTGTATTTGTGCTGATGCCGTGAAAATGAGTTGAGTCATACCAGTTTCTCCTTCATGAGGATATCTGCAGGGGTTACTGGTTACTCCACTAGCACTGGCCATTCATGAAGGCTCCCAGCTGGCTGCAGAGATCAGAGTGTATGAGGGATCTTCTGAACACCTGCTTTTGGTCTACTTCGGGAGGCAGAGACCATCCTGTCGCTTCTACTCCCACCCAGTTCAGTTTAAAGCAGAGCAGAAACTTCTCCATCAGGGCAAGGAAGTCTTGCAGCACCAATAATAAAGTTCTTCTGCAGTTTTTCTGTCAGAATTATCCTCTCCTCAAGTGAAAAGATCAAATGCAGTACCTTAGCTAAACCAAATATCATGCACCCATCTAGCTTTCACCTTTGTTAAACAATGTAATTGTTCCAGAGATGTTTTTTCAGCAATCCTAAAAAACCACACTAATATAAGAGCTATTTTCCAAAGAGAAGTAAAGCACAGCAGGTATGCTAGGGCAGCACGCAGTGGCTGTAAGTAACCCTCAGCTTGATTTGTTCACTCATAAAATAAATGATTAATAGCTCAGTATAGTCAGCCTGCTATTCAAGGCTTGGTGAAAACTTTTGATCAGTTTGATTAATTAACCTTTAAAATTGCCTCTGTAAAAGATACTTAAAATCTGAAGGGGGAGTATCATCTTAAAAGGAACACTTCAATTTTATCCAGAAATCCCAATTTTTGACAAACTGAGCTTAACATTGAGACACTCTGCTCCTCTTTAGGGGCACTTGGCATCTCAGAGTCTGGTGCCTTGGAACAAATAACAAGAGAAAATAAGGCTGATGTAGAGAAACATAAGCATGTTCATCTTAAAATTCAAAACTGATCAGAGTTGGGGGGGAAAAATGGCACTCCTTTGTGATTCTTAAGCATTTGGCTGATTCGCAGGTGGCTTCCCAACTGTCTCTTTATTCCTTTTGGTTTTAATGCTAATAAAATAGGAACACAAACAAGGGACTCAATTCCTTACACAATGCACTGGGGGAGGGCAGGGAGTGTCACTTATGTATCCAAAAGTCTGACTCAGACAAATTACTTCTAGTTCACTTCCTTACTACACGCCTGCATTGTTCGAACACATCGGCAGCATAAGGGGTTCATCCCCAGCTATCTGGTCGCAGAAACAGCAATGTGGACTAATGCCGTTAAAGAACTGTTCCAATTACTTCCCTGGGGAAAGAAGTGACTTGCAGCTTAACGTCTTGCCTGCACACAGCAGGAACACAAACCGTCCGCAAATGCGCAGCTAATGGCTGCTGCTATATAGGACCTGCTCCTGGGATGCGCTGCAGTTTGTTTTCCAGGGACAGCAGCTGGTTCCTGGGTCAGAAGTACAGATGGTTGGAGTCTCAGGCACAATTTACTTTGAAAGTGAGGTTGGTGATAGATTCCCAAGAGAAAAAGGGCATTCTGAACCAAGGATGACCGATGGACACTGTTGCCAGGTTGATGCTACAGCCCTGCTATTGGCTTGATTCTGCCATCTAGAGAGGACAGATACTGTGGCAGCATAAAAAGGACAAGACATTTCCCTCGTACTTTGCAGAGCCAGAGAAGTGCTCCACAAGCAGCCGTACGACTGTGGTCAAAATACAACTACTAGCAGAAGAACATCAGTTCATGTTTAAGAAAATCATAAGCCTTTCCCAGAAAGGAATGCCAGCAACATGCTTAAAAGGTTAAACACTTCTACTACACACACAGCTCACATAGCCAGCCTGCACCATGTTTTTGCTACAATAATTACACATGATAAAGGATTTTTAAGTATAATAGTTTCAGGAAGAAATTCTCAAGACATAGGTCCCAGATCCTGGAAGGGTTTTCTCAAATCCCATCAAAGGTTGCTCAGCAATAGTAGCTGAATATTAACATTCCTACCTGGAACAACATTGAGGCTTCTGACAAAGATCAGGCGCAGCACCCTCCTGCCACAACACACTGCCTCAGACATCCACCAGGGGAGCAAATAAAGACATGATACTTACAAAGAAATCAGAACTTGACTACAAGTTTCATAATTTCTTCTGTACTTGAATCTTTAGGACCATCTACATCAAAGAAAATATTTAACTACAAAGAAATGCAAAAACAATTCCTAACTTCTACAGGCCCCAGAAAAATTGATGAAATACTTATCTGTGTTCCAACTCAAGTATTCCACACAGACCGTAATAGCAGGTAAAGGTACGATGGACAGTCGTGAGGGTAATTTCTTTTGGGCATGAGGATGAGTACATCATGGATTTGCATGGGATGAACACAAAGAAGCCCCCATCTCCGAGGTCTCACAGTGCACATAGTTCTCCCCAGTGTCAGATTTGGGTCAAGAGCCAGAAGACTATTTCTACTCAACCTGAGCCTCTCGGGATGGGATTCCATCCTGAACCTCACAGCAGCAGACAGACTGTGGGGAGGGGAACATTTCACTCTCCATCTTGTTAACACAGTGTGGAAAAATAAAGAACAAAGTAGCACTCAGAAGATGCATCGCACTAATAAGAGCTTAAGAGATGAATGAAAAATGTCTTCATTTCATTATATCAATATCATTTTGATATTCAAACATATCAAGATTTTTTTCTACACAGAAGGTACCTGAACTTAAACATACTACTCCAGTCATGCCATTAAATACAACAAATTGCTAGAGCTTGGAGTGTAAAGAAGGGACTGCAAAAGATGAAGAGCATCAGTGGGATTATGAAATGACAAGGTCAGGATGGAAAAGCGGATGTATGCATGGACAGCTAACTTCTTTTAGACAACAGGAGGTAAAAGAGGAGGAAACAAAATAGTCCTGACTGAGACAAAAGGGAACAGTTAGCAGAGGGAGCTTAATGACTCTTACGATATCATCACATAAAACCAGTATGTCAGGAATCATTTTAATGTACATCATTAACTGAATAGTGTACTGTCATACAGCAGTATCAGTGCTTAACACTATTAACAGTTTGATTTTATTAAAACAGTTTTTGTTTTCATGAAATTCAGTATTTCTCAGCTGTCTAGTCAATCCTCTGCAAAAGCCCAGCATGTGCTGTTCCTGGGACTCAGCAGTGTAGTTTTAAGAGGAAGATCCATTGGTATATTCACCCATGGCCTCAACCTGGCCCAGCAAGAAGACCGTGCCAGCTACAGGTACATTCAAATTTGATTACAGCTAACACATACCACTGCTGTGGAGGGTGGCTTCCGGACCTAAAAGAAACCTATGTGCTTATCTTCCACCAAATTGAAAGTGCTTGTTAAAAGTGTAGCTCACTGCTACATATGAAGTATCCAGTGTGACATCTGAAGGCAGGCAATGTGCCTCAGCCTGTTTTCAAAGGAGTCTAAGTTGCGTAAATGTTTTTGGTATTTAGTTCAAGCAGCTTTTAAAAGTTTTACAAATAAGTTTTAAATAATTACAGGATATTAGCGCACTCTGTAAAGGGACAGATTCAGCCCAAGCACATGAGAGAAACTGAGCAAAAATATTCCTTCCAAGCCTGATTTACCAGACTCATACCACAGAATCTTAACAGTTTTATTCTCAAACATCTTATTGTCACCCTGAGGGAAAACTGCAGAGGAACGCTCTTAGGGAGCACGCAACTATCCTTGTAATAGTTTAGACCAGATTTCTGGTCTTCCACAGAAAGCATGAAATTATGTCTCTGCTTTTGGAACCGAGTGGGTCCCCCACTCCCATCTTCCCTCTACAGTGAGCACAGCAGCGCAGAAAAACGCTTCCATCTTGCAAGCATCTTCAGACAACCCCTAGAGCATTTTTTTCATGATTAGACCTAGTCCCCCACTTACCATCAAGCTGTCATTTTATAAGTGTATTTCTTTTCTTAAAACAAACAAACAAACAAACAAACCAACAACCAAACGAAAAAAATACTCATAGGACAAATAAGGCCTCTTTAAAAGAAGACTGATTTTAACTGAAGATTCCCAGGGCATTCTACTCTCCCTGAGGCACTGCAGCAAGTTTCTGTGGGGTATTAACTTGCTCTAAACAGAGCTAGTAGAAGACTAATCAGAACATTTTGGTCAGGACACAAGAGGCAACTCCCCTGGATAGATGTTAATCTAAAAAAAAAAAAAAATCCATCAGTCAAGAGCAACAGAATAACCTTTCCCTTAGGGGCTGGAAGGTACCATCTCATTCATAGGTGTCTTCCAATGAACCGACTACTTGCTTGCAGGCCTTTCGTTATAAATGAGGAAGTCAGAAATGTCATGCCATACGTTACTGTCGTCATACAGGTAGGTCATGGAGGCCTGCAGAGAAGGTTGCAGAGTTTGCCGGTGGTATTCAAAGAGCCAGAGAACCGTTCCCCATATCAGAGCAGCAACAAGTGGAAAGGGATCCTGCTTTGGCTGTGGGACATAGCCCTTTTCCACTGCCAGCCGAGACAAGCCGAACAGGATACGAGACAGCAGGTACATAATGATCTGCATGAAGAGAAAACCCAGAGAACATTAGGAAAAGAACCTAGCTAGAAAATCTGGTCAGGGCAAGTGATTTAGAAGTGATAAGTGATGCAAGAGAGATGGAAATAATTTACCCAACGTAACAGCAAACAGACTGTAGGTTCACATATCAAGCAATCTCAAACTTTGTGTCTTCCCTATGTCCTTAAAGTCCTACTTCCCTGCAGGTGCTCTAATTTAGTAAGCAATACATTACACCTGATGCAATAGATCTTTGCAGTTGCAGATCAGTTGCACAACTTTCATCTTTGCTAAGTTAACACTACCTAAGATGCTGCTGCTGATAGTCACAGAGGAGCCCTGTTAACCTGCCAAGCAGATAAAAACTCAGTAGTTTGGACACATCCTAAAATCAGACTGAAGATATGGTCTTGCAGGGGATTGCACAGGTAGAACACTTTTGATTAATCTGTGTCTATGTGTTTTATTGACCCAAACTAAAGCTGGTAACAACCAGCCTTAGATCAAACTTCCCCTGAGCAGCTTTTGCCAGTTTAATCTCTTTAGTTAAGCGTAGCTCTGTAACTGATTGCTCTCTACACACAACAAAGCTCAAGCTTGTGGGTTTAACTCTGCAAGCAGGCAGACCAAGAGCGCACATGCAGTCAGTTAGCACAGCTCAGAGGATGGGTGGGGTAACCGGTGGCTTTGGGCTGTGAACCTGTCTTCCTAGATACAAGTGCAACTCCGGAGGTAAACCAGGGCTTTTATCTCTCTAACTGCACGCAACAAACAAACAGCAGAGCAGTCTGAGTGCAGAGCAGTCAAAAAGAGAACTTGTGCAAAGAGGAACACGGTAAGGCAGTGATGCTGCACAGTAAGAACCACCAGAAACACGCCAGGCTATATCAACCACTTCCTGGCACATAACCACCCATCTGTTAGTCTTTTTGTCAACCAAATGTTCAACAAAGACATTTACCTGGCTGTTGATGGGATTGTTCTCACCAAACACTAGCCAACCTCCAAGGCAGGCTGCAAAGAAAGAATGAAATGGAACTTTTTTCCCCTGTAGTCGGGACTGCAATGCCATCAGCCACTTGTAGGTGAACACAAAATATGCCAAGTTCCGGGAATGAGTGTACGTAGCCTGAGCAATTGATTTCAATTTCTCTCTTAAACTGAACAAAAGAAACAGACAATTAGGAGAGCAAAAAGGCAGCATCACTGATCATCAGCCCAGACCTTATACCCCTCTGGCCTGCCCATCTAGATTGATACCTCTGATACCACCAAGAACATCATCTGCTTTGTGAGGGAAGAGAAATCACTGTAACTCTGGGTCTCTCATCAGAATTCACTCAACAGCTCTTCTCACGCAGTGTTTTTGTCCAACTCTATGAATAGCCAACCACCATACAAACGATTGACCCCCATGAGTACGTACATTTGTGTATGTGTTTGCATACAAGTTATCCTGCCTAGCTATTGCTACAATGGGCTATGAACATGGATCGTGTATCTTTCTGCTTTTAAAACTGGGCCCTTTGGGAACAGTGAAGATTGAATGTCTGAATAAAAGCATTCTAAGCAGCAATGCAGAAATGAAGGAGTAGGGCTGGTACCTTCCACTCCTGAACAGGAAAGTCATCACCAGGGCATGCGGGGCACGAATTTTTGCTCCATAGCTGCAAAAATAAAGAAATACATCAGAGTTTTTGTACTATACTATCAAATGACTACACATCTATCCTATTGACATCCAAAAGATGCTACTCAAGTGACTCCAGCATACTTTTAAGACAGTGTAGCAGCAACAGAACATCACGCTGGACTGACATCAGGCCCGAGGCTAACAGAAGGCACGTCCCAAACACAGCAGGCCCAGAAGGGACCCAGCAGCCTCCACAAACTTGCGCACTGAACGGAAAGAAGGAAGCACCCCTCCAAGCCTCTGCTAAAACAGCCCTGGCCTCCTCCCAGACAGCGAGGGCAGCTGTGCCCCAACGACCGGGAGGCCTTCCTGAGGGCCTCAGGCGACCGGGCCCGACAGGACCGAGAACAGCCCGGGCACCTCAGCGGGGCCCTTCCTCCCCCAAGCCCCGACCTGGGCAGCCCAAGCCCCAGAGCGGTCCCCGCCGCCCCGCGCTCGCCCCCGCCGCACTCACACGGCCCCGTTACGGAAGCCCTTGATGACGGCAAGCGCGGCGTGGTAGCGGCGCTGCCGCAGGAGGGCATTAACGGCACGGAGCAGGGCGCCCAGCGCGGCCCCACCGCCCGCCATGGCGCGTCCCGCCGGCCCGGGCCTCCACAGCGGCCAGCGCGCACGCTTCCGGGGGTGGGATCGCTCCCGCTACGCTCATAGGCTCTCCCAACTGTCCATCGGCGCTCTTGGCCAATAGGCGGCTACACCCTACTCGACCATTGGTGGGAAGATGT
>VXAL01014052.1:364776-390139 GCA_013399475.1 Chauna torquata | reverse complement strand
CCCGTGACCGGTGCACCGGGCCCCCCATGCTAGCCCTGTGCCCTGCACCCCACCGCCTCCCCGCCCCTGGGGCCTTGTGCTTTGGGACAGCCCTGTCACCCCTGTCGCTGTGCTTTGGGGCACCCCCCTCCCTGTGTCCGTGCGTGTTAGGGCCCCCCTGTCAGCTCCCTGGCCCCTGCATGTTGGAGCATCTCTGCTACCTCCCTATTTTAGTGGTCTTGTGCATCGGAGCACCCCTGTACCTGCACATTGAGTCCCCCCATCACCTCCCATCCCTGTGTACTTGTATTTTGGGGCCTCCCCATCACCTCGCTGTCCTCTGCACTTTGGGGCACCCCCATTCCCCAGTAGACAGGATTACCACAATCCGCAGGGCACCCTGTCACCCATGTGCCCCTCGCTCCCCACCCCTGTGCCCAGCATGCTGGGACGCTGCCGCCAACCCTGGTGCCCTGGGTGCTGGGGTGCCCCCATCTTCTCCACGCCCTGGGGCTCACACTGCAGGATCCGACCCCACTGCTGTGCTGTGCTCCTCTGCTGCCCCCAGGCTGCTCCCCATCAGGTGCTGGCCCCTGCGGGTGCGTGCTAGTGTGTGGGTCCGCGGGGCGTGTGCGGGGCTCTGTGGCTTGGCCAGTGCCTGGTTGCACAGGGAGCGATTTGTGCTTGGGGTCAGTCTGTTTGGAGGAAAGCTATTTCACAAGGCATTTATTTTCTAAATTGGATTACATGTATTTTCCTTTATGTGAGGGGACACCACTGACTGAAAGGCCTTGCTTTACGAGCAGCACCTGTGATCGCAGCAGCAGAAAGATGAGCAAGAAGAAATATTTCCCTCTGTTTTGTCAGGTCATTTGGTGCATTTGACAGCACTTTGTGTACAATCAGGTGCCCTGTTTTCTCTCTGCAATCAGCTCCTCATTGTGTGGGTTTCCTTGCAGAATTCAGGAGGGTGAAACATCTTAGTAATTTTTTTTGTTTTGTTTTGTTTTTTTCCAAGCCTACAATAATTGGCAGCTCTTGGTAGCTGAACCTATTTGTTTTGTTTTGTCAATTAGACTACAAGCTGATGGTGACTCGGCATTTGCGTGTGGTGCTGAAAGCAGTCGTGTTTTCAGTGAATTCTGTGGGGCAGAGATGCATCTTCACTGTCACTACAGCACCTGGAGGTTGCGTTGGCGGAAACAAAACAAAAGGCTTACTGCATGAAATTTGGGGCGTGAGGCAATGGTAGAACGCGGGTGAAGTGGACCGTCTTGTTTTGCTCTCTAAACTGAGAGATATTTGAAAAGGGGGAAAATAAAAGCCCAAATCGGTGGTCTTGGATTTTTATCCTTGTTTTCCCAAATCTTTGTGGTTTTTGTCAGGTTTTGGGGAAGGCATGCTGCTGCTGGGAAGGCAGAGATGGTTTTTTTTAAGGCTTCGTGACTCTGAAGAACGTCCTACAGGCTGGCAGTGGCTGTAATCAGTGCAGAATTGCTCCATAGCTGTCGCCTGGAGCCTGTGGATGGCACCAGTATAGCCAAGTAGCTGTGCCTGCTTGGCTTGGTTGGTTACTAAACCTTAAATGCAGTGGTTTCCCTCTGTATTAAGTGTGTCATTGGCCACTTAAGTTGTGAAACTGCGGGGACTCCCGGTGCATCTGTGCAACTTGCCAAATGAACGACGAGCAGTTATTTCTGTTGTCCTGGGCTGCTTTTCTCTGGCTGCGTGCGATGCTGATGCTGCAGCGTTACCTGTCTTCGGGTCTCTGTTTCTCCTCAAGCCCCTTCCTGCAAGCAGGATTGAGGCCATCATGTGAATTTTTCACTCTGAAGACTCAGAAAGAAACCCAGGTGCCCAGTGCTGGGCATGCTGAGCGTGGTGTTTTTGGTGCAAGCAGTGGGAATAATTCAGTGTTTCCACTCTTTTTGCTTATCTCCGTAACATACTAAAACTGAGTATTTGGTCCTCGGTTTTCTTCTGCGTCCTGTTAGCTTACTTCTGCTGCAAAAAGGCTGCTCCATTTCCCTCTCTGGTTTGGATGTGCCAACCAGAGCCTGCAATGCCGCCTTTGCAGTTGCCCAGGAGATGATGCGCAGAGCAGGAGTTGTATTTTAAAACCAGTACGAGAAGATCCAGCGGCGTTGTGCTGGCAGGGCTGGCCTGCAGGACAGGATGCAGCTCTCCGCGTGAGCGAAGTGTTGCAGAGCTGGCCCTGCCGCTTTGTTGTGCCTCGCTGTGATTTATGTCAAAGGGATCCCATCGGCGCGGTGGTAATTTTATGGTAGGGTGTAAGGCAGCGTGCGTGTGCTGCTTTCCAGTAGCTGCAGAATGGTGCTCTCCTGGCTGCCACGGGCATGCGCAGCGTTTGTGACCTCTCCTTGGTGAAAGATGATTGATGGAAAAGGTATTCGTGGAGTCCCACTGTTGTTTGCTTAGTGCTCGAGGTGCAGGCGAAATGAGTTTTTAGAGCATCTTTAAAATGCTGTGGACTCTGTATGTACTTCCCATTGAGGAGGTAACATCTCTGTTGTCCAGGAGAAATTTTAGAATTGCAAGAGGACCTTTTAATGGGAAAATGAGGTGGTTTCTTGTGCTGTGCTGTGCCTTTCTGCTGTGCTCTGTTAGACCATTTTACTGTCCTTCCTGGTGCTGTTTGCCAAGTGACCTCTCACTGGGAACTGTGCTCACCTGCACTGCTTGAAAGTGATTAGACTGACGCATTTTTTCTTTACTGTGGCACATAATCCTGAGTTCAGAGTTAGTAAGAGCTTTACAGATTTCTTTTGCAAAGATCTTGAAGAAAAATAAAAGGTGATCTAAGAACCTCCCACCTTTCTTTTCCTACTTAATCCACAGGGTATAACATATGGCCCTGACATGCCATTTGTTTTATTTGAGGGTTTCTTGTGATAAAGGAATTGGTAGAGAGGAGTGGTGCATAAAAAAATCACCCCTTTTAGCTCTTTTTTCATAATCAGATTGTTCTATGCTTCTTTACCTCTGACTTCTAAAACAAGAAAAATAGCGTGTCAGGCTTGATGTGTCGGCCACATTCATCTGGCCAGGTTGCATCCCTAGCTGAGCAGTCCCCATCTCCTGTATTTATCTGGAACATTTTAGAACATTTTAGCTGTGGTGAAAAATATTTGTGCCAAAGCAAGTGAGCTAGTTCTGACAACAAATCTGTCTGGGTGTGTGTGCGCTCATGGAGTCCTGAGGGAGATGGAAATGAGAGAGAAGGAGACCAGTGGCTGTTGAGGGAGAGACACCGCAGAGGAGCTCGGTGCTGGGAGCGGAGGGAGCCGTGGTCCCGCTTGCCCGTGTGTCCCAGCACTGGGGTGGCAGCCAGTGGCATCTCTCCCAGGATCCCGTGCTCAATATTTTCTTCTTAACGCTGTATCTAAATACTCCTATAGTTCATAGCCCTGTGTCTGATCAGGTGCAGGAATGCTGATCTTGAAATCAGGGAGGTGTTTCTCCTGCATCTGAAAGAAGCTCAGGTGTGGGCTGAGTCCAGGTTGCTGCACACCACTTGTTTTGTCTTCAGTGAGCTTGGTGGCTTGTCTGTGCTGTGTCCCCAGAGAAAGCCACCCAGGCTGCTGTGCTGTGTGGCCCATGACATCCCAAATATTTGCCTCTGAGCTCTTTTTGTACCTGCTGTTTGTAAGCGTCCTTCCTCAGTGCAGCAAGTACCTGAAGCCAAGCCCTCTTTCAGCTTTCCTTGCGCTTCTTCCCTTTCCTCTCCTTGTATCAAAGGAGTGTACAGGGACAGATGGGAGTGTTGCTTTAAGGTGATAGTTAAAGCTGTGGAGCAGGATGGTGAGAAGGTGAGAGTGGCTCTGTGGGAGAAGACTTCCCTCCACGACTCATTGTGAGTGAGCTCCTGGCCCCCCGGGTGCTCCACGTTCACGCTGTGCTCGATTTACCACCTGTGCTTTGTCTCCTTCCAGGAATGGATAATCAGACAGTGCTGGCTGTGCAGTCCTTACTGGATGGTCAAGGAGGTGTAACGGATCCATCTGCTCAAAATGTCAACACATCCACCACCATCCAGCCGATGGGTGAGTCCCGGAGAGTGGGGAGAGAGAGTCGAGGGGGCAGTGGGCTGCAGGTCTCTTCCTACAGCACACTCGTGACTATCAGAACAGCCAGACTGTACATGTAGGGCGCTGCTGCAAGTGTTGTGACCCCTCAGCAGGGCGAGGCAGAGCAGGAGGAAGGGGCAGAGCAAGTGCCCCAGTGAGCAGAAATGCTTTTGGGTGTGTCGTGGCAATAGACTGGACTATGCCTTTCTGATAAAGGCATGGAAGGAGGAAGCAGCCACTCTCTGCCACTGCTGCATATTCATATTTTGTTATTAAATGAGCCATTCCTTATTCTCTGGGGATGTATTACTAGTGTGGTCATTGAGTATCTCATCTGAGTGAATGGCTATGGGAACCGGTGGTTCATGTGCACGCTAAAACTCGCAGTGCTCCACCAGGACGCTGGGTGGATGCTGAGTTTTCCCCTGGGTTCCCCCCATGCTGCAGGCTGACAGTTTGGCTGGCAGCAGACCAAGCAAGCACGTTCAGTGCATTGATACATTGAGCCTTTTCCTGTGAGAGTGTTTTTTTTTTTTTTTCTTCCTGCTCTTTTTCCCCTTGTGTGGCAAGGGCCAGCTCACTGGCCAGATCAAATTAGACAGTGACTTCCCCTGCCACCCTATGAAAGAAAAAACATCTTGTGGTGACCAAGGTCTGAGGTGTGCTCCTGGAGGAGTTATGGCCTGTGTCCCCAAAACAGACAGGCAGTTCAACTTTGTGAGCTGCAGAATATTTTTTTCTAAGATGTTTGAGTCCGACTGGCTCAAGTGAAAAATGGTGTGTGCTTATGTGATTTGCTCATGCTGCAAATTTTGTCTAGACTAATGATAACTGGTTGTCGTCCTCTGACATCAAGCAGAAGCACCAAAGACCAGCAAGTCTTGCTGGGGGGTGGGTTTCAGACAGAAGCCACCATTGATTGTGTGCCCTGATGCATGTTTCTTCTCATCGTTTTTGCAACCTGAGTAATAAAATCTGCCTCAGCCAGGCTAATGGCAGATGCTTTGGAAGAAGCTGTTTTGACTAAAAGCAGAAGGTGCTACAGGAGCAAGGCCGGGTTGCTTGATCATGCCTTTGGGGTGGCAGGTAATGGGATTCAGCTTGTCACAGGGAGATGGCAGGTTTTGTGTTTGGGAGCACAGCTGAGACAGGCCCGTTCACATCAGTTGCTTTTAGGGAGAACTTGGGACTGGGGAAGGACAGTTGCACCTGATCTCTCCTGATGGTGATGTCCTCGAAATGCCAAGATACAGAAGGTGTCTGGTTTCTTCACATTACTGGCTGTGGTTGTCGGGTGTAGCACTGGGGAATGCTGAAGAAGGTCTGCAGCAGTGATCTGGTTCTCTAATTGCAGATGATGAAGACGTCTTCCTGTGTGGGAAGTGCAAGAAGCAGTTCAACTCATTGCCTGCGTTCATGACCCACAAGAGAGAGCAGTGCCAGGGAAACACCCCTTCCCTCTCCACAGTCTCGCTGGCCAGCAACAGCGTGTACACGCCCTCCATCACATCAGTGCAGCAGGCTCCGAGTGCAAGCAGACAGGTACCATGCTGCGGGCCAGCAGGCTCTGCCACCACGATTTTGGGAGTGGGGGGACCCCTGGGTGATGCTTTTAGGTCCAATGGTGCCTCATGACTGACCTCTCTCAGTTGTGGTCCTGTTGGCTTTCGACCTCATGGTTAAATCTATCTGGTCCTCTGCAGTGAGATGTCCTCCAGCAAGTGTGTCTGATAGCCCTTTTTCTGGCTGGGAGGGGTTTCACGTGTCTGTGTTACAGCCAGACTTCGGTTCTGTTCGGGAGCCCAAGCGTCACCACCTGGCAGGTCTGTAGCATGCTTGGGTACTCACTGTGCAGTACTCAGTGGGGAGAGGGTCTCACTGGCTCCTGGGCAGAAGAGGAGGGCAGTGCTGTGGCAGCCTCCTCCCTGCATCCCCTCTCTCAGTCTCCTGCAGGTAACCCCACATCGTGCGGTGTGATGTGCAGTAAGGGAATATCCTCTCTGCAGTCACCTCTCTTCCCAATAGACTTCCGTGGCTGCAGTTGTGGCGGTTTCTGAAGTTCTTCAAACCAACTATTATTTTTTCGAGTTAACTTAGTGCTGGTGATGGTGCTGCCCAGGGCTGCAAACGCCGGTTGCTTCCACCCCCAGAACAGGGACATCCGCCCTCCCCTCCTATAATCCTGCTCCAGGCTGAATAGCTGAGTCTGACGATCACTGTCTGCAGCTGGAGCAGCCTCCTTCCATTCTCCACCTGTCCTAGCTGGGGGGAAGCATCCAGTAAAGGCCTGAACTTGTCTGTGACCAATTTGTCCTGCAGATCTTCTTTAAGAACCACCGATTTGAGTTGTAGCTAGTGGTGACCTCCTCGAGCCACTGTCATCTTTTATACCTCCTTTTATGAAGAACATTTCTGGAGCTGCCTTGTTATAGGTGGAAGCTACCAAGGACTCAGCAGGAAGCTGTAGATAATTACTGTGGCTCTTCACAGCCTCTGGTCAGCAGATAACAAAAACTCAGAGGTTCAGTAGAAAGCAGTGTCGTCATTTTTCTGAGTTTGTTATTTTGTCCTGTTGCTGGTCAACAATGCATCATTTTTTTTTTTCTTTCAGCAAATTTCTACATATATCACCGTTCCCCCATCACCTTTGATTCAGACCCTGGTGCAGGGGAACATCTTGGTTAGCGATGAGGTGCTGATGTCGGCCATGTCTGCTTTTACATCCTTGGACCAGCCCATGCCAGCGGTGCAGCCCCCGGTGCAGGTAAAGGGCATGCGTGGGCGTGGGGACTCTCGCTGCCTGGGGCTGTGGTTGGACAGCAGGAAAATCCAGTTGGTTGATCAGAGTCTAGAGATCTGCTTTGATGTGGAGTCCTGGGTACCTCCCCAGCAGGACGGTCAGGCTTGGGAAGGAGTGTTGGATAAGCGGCAGGGTGACTCCGGGGCCTGCTCTCTGCTGGTGTCCTTGTTGCTCGATGCCCACATCTTTGTAATGTGCTATCCCCAGCTTTCTGTTGCACTCCTGTGTAGTAGTTGGCTTCCAGAGCCCTTCTCAGTTTGCCTTATGCATCCCTCTCCTCCTGGGATGGTTGTTTTGGGCTCTCCCCAGGGCTGGCCAGGCTGGACACACTCCCCTTGCTCTGAAAATGTCCTTTGTAACCATAAGGACTAAAAGCTTTAAAAACAAAGCAAAAAAGCAGTGGGGCTTGAAAGCTTGGGTTCTGGAGGAGATGGTGTTTACTGGCAGGCCAAGCCAACCCTCTGCAAGCCAGCATCGTCTGATCCAACCTGATGGTTGGATGGTGCTGTGTTGTGTGAAGACACCATCCCTGTTCTTGCAGGTGCCCTTTCGGATCGGGACTGGGAGTGCATGTGAGGGAGCAGCCCCTCCAGCTTATTGCTGCTAGAGCAGTGCTGTATTTTCAATGTCACGTCTGTCTGTCTTTCCCTGTTCTGGTTTTAGAGCAGCTTGAGTATGCACACTGGGGCTGGTTACCTCTCGCANACCTCCTCCTCAGCCCCCACCGCCTCCCCCACCAAGCCTGGGGGCTCCGGGGCAGCCCAGCACCGGGGGCGGTGGGGTGGTCGAAGTGTACAGTGCTCCTGCTCCTATGGCAGCAAGCAGCTCGGTGGAGATCCATGCGCTGGGGATGCAGCCCTACCCGCCCATGGAGGTAAGGCTGTTCCCAGGGGCTCCGCCATCCTGGGTCTCTTCTGGCAAGCAAGACAGCAGCACTGCCCGGGAGTCGCCTGGGCTCAAAAGGCTGAATTAGAGACTGGGAGGATATGTTAGGTGTTTGACAGTGCTTATATTCTCTGGGAAAAGGTACTGATCGGGTTCCAGCAAGGTTTCAGCAAGATGAAGGGGATTCTGAGAACAAGAAGAGCAGTAAAGAGGGCTAGAGGGCTTGGCTGATGCGGGCTTCCTGCAGGTGTTGAAAGCAAGAGCTGAGGGGAGGGAGCTGTCCCAGAGGGGTGCAGAGCACCACGTTGCGCATTGCAGGCTGAAGTGGAGAGAAAAATTCAATCTGAATATCAATGAGCTTGACAAAGGCAGCTTCTCCTAAAGAGAGGCACAGGCAGGAGTGGATTTACCGGTGGGTCAGCTGTGCACAGCCTCCATGTTAGCACCGCCATTCACAATGGAAACTACTGGGTGTCATAGAGGTTTGCTGGCCTTGTCTTTGTAGCTGGCATCTGATCTGGAAGTGCCAGTGTTCAGAAATGGATGGGGATGTCGAGTACTTGGTGCTCTATGTTAACTTATCAGGGTGGGAGACAGAAATGCCCTTAAGCCATATCACCCTGGGCTGATACCTCTTTTTCTCTAAACATCAATTTCTAATAGTAGCGCTGATGTAAACAGCTCTGCTTTGCCACCTGGAGTTTTCTTGTGCTTTCCTTCCTATCTGCAGTCCCGCTGGGGCAGGCAACAGGGCCTGGAGATCCCAGCCTTCAGGGTGGTGTGAGCCCACAGGCTCAGCAGTGATGGTCCTGGTCACCTGCTCCGGAGGGATGAGAAACTCTTCCAGGCACTAGATATAGATGGGGTACTAGAGGTCTCCTTCAGTGTTTCTTTGGTGTTTGCTTCCTGCTGTAATAACTCCCATCCTCTTTGTGATGTTCAGCAAGAGTTTCACACTGTGCATTGTGTTAGTTTTAGAGAGACATTTTTGGACTGATGAACCAGAAATTTGATTCAGTTTGGCAGGAGGCACAAAACTCAGCCAGACTAATAGCCTGCTGCGGCAAGTGTTGCTGGAGGTGGAGCATAGTAGGAGCTGTGCTTGGCACAATACTATGCTCTGTAGCAAATGTCTTTTCACTGAAACTGACCTCTTGCAGGTACCAAGCCAGTGTGTGGAAAGTCCTGTGTATCCCTCTCCCCCTGTGTACAGTCCTGGGAAGCAGGGGTTCAAGTCCAAGAGCACCAGCGCTCCCACACCTTTGACCGGTGCAGGAGGAGGCAATGTGGTTGGGTTTGATTCCACCTCTGCTGTCAAAAGTAGGCGTTCCAAAAATGAGAGCGGGTTGCAGGAAGGTAAGTGTCCTTTATGGTAGGTGCCCTGCACTAACCTGCAGGCCACCGCACTTATCCTATGCCCCAGGCTGTCCAGGTGTGGTGGGGTGGCACTGGCTGTGCACGCAGCTCCCTGGGACGAACACCATACCCTGCCCGAGGCTGTCAAGAGCAGGTGAAAGTGTGGACATGTTTCTTGTCTGTCACCTCTGAGTGCTCATGGAAGGACTGTCACTGTGCTGCTGCATGGGCAAACTTGTGCTAAACCTCTGCAGCTACGTGCTGATTGGATCATACTTGAAAATGGGGAGCTTCTGCAAGGTAGAAGGGTGTTAGAGCTTGGTCCATGTTATCCAAAGCAAGAAATGCCCAGCCACAGAGGCTCTGGGCTAGATGAGTCCTGATCGTCAGGGCTGTCTTCCAAAAGGCTCAGCAGACTCGTCCCTGCGTGTGTTTCAGTGCCTGTCAACGAAACACGTGCCCAGGTGAGGCAGGACAGGGCCATGCCCAGTCACAGGACACAGGAGCATCAGTTTCTCCGCTGGCTGAGCCTGCCCATTACTGGTGCGATGGACGCATGTCTAGCCAAGTGAGAAGGGAGGTCCTGAGCATGAGGTGGGGGAAGGCTACATAGCCTTCCTTCAGGAAGGTTGGGCCCATGGAGTTACAACAATACAGATGCTAGGCTTTAACGTTATTTGCAGAGGTGTGAATGATCGTGCAGGCTGCAGCTCTCAGTCCAGAGTTTCCTAGAGCAGCCCACAGTTCTGCTGTTTTCCATTGATTTATACCCCATCGTAGTAGACAGAAGATGTGGCTGACTGATCTTCTGGATGGGAGAAATATGCATGTGCTCTGGCTGATGGCTGACCTTGGTGAGTTCATAGGAGAGAGAGAGAGAATTGGGGCCCTTCCTCTCACTAATCTTGTGTCTTTTCCTAATGCCTGACATGCCTTTACAGCAGGTACTCGGTACCATAGCTGGAAGGGTCCCTGGAGTGGTTAATGCCCAAATGGGGATGCCCTGCCCCCCACTTCTGCTCTCCTTATAGAGTTAGCTCAGGCAACGTTAAATACATGCTTGTCCCATAACATCTCCCAAGTCTGGCCAGGCAAATCTTATCCTTTCATGAGCCCTTTATTCTTGGTCCTGAATAATCATGTCTTGGGGTGAGGGCCCTGCGGTACAGGGGGAGATGAGGTTATGCCACATCATCTCATTCCTGCGCACACTCTTGCTCTTTCAGGGAAACCCAAGTCCCCCAAGCTGAAATGCACTTACTGCGACAAGGCCTTTACCAAAAACTTTGACCTACAGCAGCACATCAGAAGGTAAGGGTGATGCTACCCTGGGCACAGCAGAGTGGCTGGGGTGGATCTGGGCACGGCCCTGCTGCGGGAGTTTGCACAGCCCAGTAGACCTCTCGTTTGTCATGTCTCCCAGAATCCATGCTGCACTGGGAGGTCATCCTTCACCCCCTGCCTCCAGGACTCCTCTCCCTGAGAGTGGTTTAGTGGCTGGGGTGAAGGCTGCATTGCAGTCGTTATCTTCTTGCTCATTATGGGCTGAGACTGGAGATGGCTTTCAAGGTCTCATCAGTGAGGAAAGCAAAATCTGTTGTCACCTGATTGCTGGAGCAGCGTCATCTCCACTGCTTCCCTCTGCCCTTTCTTCTTCCTCCGTAGCAAGCTGCAGCCTTCATGCTTGCACGAGGGCTGGTATTAGCAAACCATAAGCCAAGCTCAGTGTCTACACGGGGAGCTCTTATAAGAACCAGAGCTCTGGCAGGAGGCAGTTGAAATCTTCAGCATTTTCTGCACCAGAGTCTGCTGAGCTCAGGACAGACGAGAAGGAGCCAAGTGGTGGTTTTGCTCCCCTTCCCATCCTGGACTCTTCATGTGACATACTCCATGTGTCAGAGCCAGCTTTTTCTCCTGCAGCAGAGGAGCAGGATAGAAGAACATTTCTGCTGTGGACAGGGGAGAGCAAATTCAGGGAGATTAGGGGTCTCCAAGCTAGAAGCTACATGTTTGCAGGGGACAGAGGAGTGACAGGGAATAAGAGGCTTGTACCCCTGAGAAGAACGATGGGGTCCCAGAGGTCCACGCAGAAACCCCAAAGCGAATGCCCTGATGTTGCTGCAGAGCTCTTTTCCTCTCCCACTTCTTCCTTTGATCCCTTGTCACGTCCAGACTGTGAGTGTTTCATCTGTGTGGTGGGCTTGTTTCCCCAGGCCTCTTACCCTCCATTTACTCTGGTTGATAGGGTCCGAAAGCCCTTGTTTGTCTGGTCCAGGTGCTGATCTGACAAGCAGAGAGTGCCTAATGCAGTCCTGCAGCAGCCACCCCACCGCGGTCCATGCCTGGGGACTGCCTTCTCCCTACTGGCTGCTGATGTGGTGCCTTCTGCCTTCAGTCACACAGGTGAGAAGCCCTTCCAGTGCATCGTGTGTGGCCGAGCCTTTGCCCAGAAGTCCAATGTGAAGAAACACATGCAGACCCATAAAGTGTGGCCTCCAGGGCTGGGGTGCACCATCTCCCGCAACTCCATCACAGTGCAGGTCATGGCCTTGAACCCCAACCAGACGGAGGATGAGGAGAACACAGGTTTGCTGCCTGGGGATGGTGTGTGCAAGGGGCAGAGCAGTGATGTGAGGACTCTGCAGGTCCCTGCATCTCCTGGTCCCACACAGGGGAGTGGGGAGGACAGTAGCTGTGTGTGCTGCCTGCAGTGCTGCTGCAGGATTTAACAGCAAACACTAGGGAAATGCACCGGATGCCTGAGTCACGTTTGCTCGACTCCTGCTGGCAGCTGCGTCCTTGGGTACCCCCAGCCACTGTCGATTCAGTTGCTGGTGAAGACAGTGGCTCCAAACTCTGTGCCAGGACATGCGCAGGAACAGAGAGAGCCATCTTTCCCCTTTTCACTCCCTGGCAAGTGCAGCTTTGGTAGCGCATGAGCCACACTTGGCTGCTCTGGTCAAGTGGCTGGACAAGCCAGGGATTTAGCATAGCTCTGTGCTCTGGCCTGTTAGCAATGTGCAGGTCAGGTCATGCCTGCGCTGGGTCTGGCCTCAACAGCCAACTGAAAGTACTTGAAGCAGAGAAAAGCTGCTTGCTGGCAGATGGTGTCTGGATGCTCTTTCTGCTGATAGCTTCAGTCTCAGGTAGGAGCGGAGGGAACAGCACTGTGACAATGTCACACCTAGGACAAGGTTCCGCTGGAGCTGCTCTCTGCAGACATCAGAGCTGCTACTGGCTGTATCTGACCACCTATCTCCTGCTGAAGATGGGAGTAAACCTGGCACTGGTTCCCTGGAGGGGGCCTGCCATGCTGACAGGGCACAATTATGTCTCTGGAAATGCCGTGGTAAAGAGAATGGATCAAGGAGAGGAAGATGGAGTAGTCGGAGCCCTTGGTCATCTGCAGGCAGACTTATAACTACTCCATTAGAGAGCCAGATTCTGATCTAAAGATCTGCCTTTGAAAGGAAGGAAGAGCCTGGATGCAGAGCCAGGGTGTCTCTCAGCAGCACAGAGCTTGCAGAGCAGCTTTCAGAGCTGTCTCGTGTCAGCCTGTGACTTTCTCTCTCCCTTTTCTCCAGGTTTGTCTCAGCCCTCAAGGAACCCTGCACAACTGCCCCAAGACATGAGCCCCATGGAGGAGAGTGAGGCAGGCAAACTGGAAGCCAAGCAGGTTGTCTTGATCGACAGCTCCTACCAATGCCAGTTCTGCCCCAGCAAATTCAACACCTATTTCCAACTCAAATCACACATGACACAGCACAAGAATGAGCAGGTAGGGACAGAGGATGCCTTGTGTCGGTGGTGAGATTGAGACAGGATTGCAGGGTCAGTCCCGAGCATGTTGCTTGCTCGGTAAATGCTTGCTGTGCAGCTCAGCTCCCTGCATGTCTGGGTTGCAGCTGTGTGATCTGGGTGGCTTTGAAAAGCTCTGCTGCCCCTGCCCCACTGAGTCACTGGTGAGAAATCAGCCAAGCAGGTTTGGGTGGCTAGAGAAAAAGAAAAGAGGCAAAGTCCAAAGTTTTCAGTGTAGATAGCAGCTCGCAGGTTGTAGGACAGTCACTGCTGGAGCATTGTGGTCTCACCCACTCAGGCGGTTTCAGGTGGTCACACCAACAACCCTTTCTCCCACCTTGCTTTCTTGCTTGCTTGTTTTCTCAGAGGAGTGCCCTGGCAATCCGTGTTGGCAGAACGAGTATCACGTGGAAGTTGAGTAGGTTTAGCCCAGCCCTCAAGAAGTGGGAGAGGCGAGGACTAGAGGGGTTCACCTTCTGGAGCGACATCTGTTCCCAGGCCTGGTCTCACTCCAGAGATGGAAATGGAAAGGGAGCATGTGGGCTGTGCTGAACTTGCATGTTCTCTGCAGCTGTTGGCCAGCAGCTGAAGTGGCTGTGAGGGTCGGGGAAGGAGTCCAGCTGTGTGGAGCCAGCTGTGCATGGTGGGGTCGTTCCTTGAGCCAGGTGCTCCTTGGATATCAGCCCAATGGGTGCTGTGCTGCAGGAGTGCAGTTTTGGTTCCTGTTCAGCTCCCAGCAAGTTCTGCCATTGCCATCACCTAGAGTTGTCAACCATGTTTTGATGCTGAGCTGCTCTGCACTGTTCTTCCCCATAGGAAGGGTTTTTTTTTTTTGCCACCATGCTGTGCTCCTGCTGCAGTTCAGGGCAGGGTTTCATCACTCTGCCCTGACTGAGCACTGGTGGCCCCGTGGCCAATGTGCAGGCATGGTCAGATGCTCTGGGAATCCTGGTGCTGCTTTGTTCATAAGAGCAGCTGAGCTGCTCCCTAGCACAGGGGACCGAGGGGCAGCGATTGTGTTCTGTAAAGTACTCAGTTGCAACGATTTCCAAAAGGGAAGGCCAATCTTTCTGGTGGCAGAGGATTTGCTCTGTTTGATTCCATGGCGTGCCACTCCAGTTGCTCTCCCTTCTTCACCCAGGTGTACAAGTGTGTGGTGAAGAGCTGTGCTCAGACCTTCCAGAAGCTGGAGTCTTTTCTCGACCACATCAAGAGCCACCAGGAGGAGCTGAGTTATCGCTGCCACCTCTGCAGCAAGGACTTCCCCTCCCTGTATGAGCTGGGCGTCCACCAGTACTCCCACAGCCTGCTGCCCCAGCACAGCCCCAAGAAGGACGTGGCCGTGTACAAGTACAGTAGCAATCGGTGCTCACAAGGCTTGTAGGAGTGAGTGTGTGCGGAGTGTGTTTGGCTGAGAGCGGTGGGGACATCAGAGGGATGAGGGGGGCTGCCTGTTCAGCAACCACAGTTCTCTTTGGCATGCAAATAGTAGATGGGAGGCCCCTCCACCAGGCTATTAGAGCCAAGCGTTTTGCATGCAAGGGGCCTTTCAGAAAGAGAGTAAAAGGCTGGGATCAGTTATGTGGGAAGACCCTATCACTGCAAGACCTCTTATCACTAGTCAGGAGTGAGATGAGCACAGCTGAGTCTGCAGCAGGAGGGGCAAGTGACCCAGGGAAGCCCCTTCCCAGCCTGATTCTCTAACACCTGCAGCAAAGGGAGTGCGGGCTGTAGAAGCTGTGCCCAGGTAAAATGAGTTGCTTTTCCTATTCTTATACTGTGAAGGGGTCTACTACCTGGAAAAGTCTATTTCATGTAGAGGGAAAGGGTGACGGAGTTCTGTGAAAGTGCTGTAGGGATATACGGGAAGAGTAGGAAGCCCAGAGGATACTGGAAGTCACCTTGGAGCCTAGTGGAATAAATACCTGCTACTTCTTAGACCGTAATTTCTAGTCATCCTTGTGCTGTGGAGCTTCATTCTACAGCTTGCTAGCAGGGATCTTTTGGGATCAGAGCCCTGCTTATGTTTGAGGAGGTTTTAGTCTGCTCTAAGCAAAAGAGGCTTCACTGCAGATACATGGTGTGAGTGCCTGTGTGTGTGTTTCTCATCGACAATGCATGTACACATTGCCCATTACCAGCCAGCTTTGGCAGAGGTCTCAGAAATACTGCCAGGGTTTGTGAGAACAGGTGAGATAGGTGGAGAGGGCCCAGGTGTTGCCAGAGAGGCAGCAGTGTGAGACAAACCGTTGTTAGATGCTGGGGACCCCACACTGGAGCCCTGTGGCTGCCCCAGCCATGGGTAATGCTGCTGTGCTGTGACCCCACACTCGGCTCCTTCGCTGGGAGCTGCTGTCTTCATGCAATGAAGATGGGAGAAGGTGTTTTAGGTAAGGTGAGATCTTAACTGTCTCCATGAAGAAGCAATGTGGAGTATGTGCTTGGGTCCCTGGGTGCTCCCACAGGAGTTCATGTGGAAGAGCGCTAGTAATTTGAAGGCTTTTCCACCCAGTTTTCCAGCATCTCCCTCTGGTGAAGGACGCTAAGTGTGCGTGTGATCCAGCCATGTGGGTTGCTGAGGTTTCAGAGCACCTGGGTGGTGGTATTATCGGCTGTACCAAACTGACCCTGCCAAAAATCAACCTGGAAGGCGGCTGGCGAATGGGCCGGGCTGCCCTGCGTGGGGTCTGCCTGCGGTGTGGGGTTTGCTGGCGGTAGCCTTGTTCACAGGCTCTGTCCTTTCTCTCTGCATTCAGATGTGTGAAGTGTGTAAATAAGTACTCCACCCCGGAAGCCCTGGAGCACCATCTGCAGACAGCAACGCACAACTTTCCCTGCCCTCACTGCCAGAAGGTGGGTGGGCGACCGCTGCCTGAGCCAGTCCTGGACATGTAGCTAGGGTTGTGAGGGGCACGAGACCCCTCCACTCCCTTTCCTCTCCCTTCCTACCTCAGTACAGTCTTACGAGATGCTTTTCAGAGAGACAGAGGTGATTGCATCCATCCCTGGCCTCACGCAGAGTACCTTCCTCCCCGCTTACAGTGCTGGCTTTTCTCCTGGGTCCCATGACAGCACAGAGCTGCACACTCTGGGCTGCCATCCTTATTTCTTAAAAGCAAGCGTAGCAGTGGTGAGGCTGGTTTGGGGAAGTCTTAGAGTGGTGGCAGTGCCTTTGACCCACCATGCTTGGCTACCTGTGGCTGGAAGGGTTGTGAATAGAAATACCTGGGTCCTGGGGGAACTCAGATGCCTACGTTGCTGTCCTCCTGTTGCAACAGAAGTTTCTGGGTTCCCCCTTGTTCCCATCTTTTGGATGACCGCTCTGTGTCCTTGTCAAAGAGAAACCTGAGTGATGTGACTGGGACTGGAACAATGCACGGGTAGGTTTTGGCTGGAAATACTCTCTTCAGCATGGCCCCGAAAGGGGCTTGAGGGACAGGATTTTGTGGGGTTTGAATTCTATGAAATTATTTTTTGAAATCCAGACTAAAATTTTGACCCTTGCTCCTCTGTTCGTAGCAAAGGAAATGAAAGTCCTGCAGAGAGGGCAGGGACAATCCCAAAGGAGCGTTCACTCTGTCCTGAGGTAGCTCAGGAAGGGAAAAGACACTCCTGCCATGATCATGATCAGTAACCCGTCTTTCTTTACCTGTCATCTCTCTACTTCCCCTTGCCAGGAGAGAGATGCTCTTCTGAGCCCGGAGGGGACTTTTTAGCATGCAGCGTAGGAGTTTGAAAGCCCATTATCTGGAGCAGTAGTTTTTACTTATGTTTGTATTCTCTAATATTGCTCTTTTGTGGAGATGCAAGAACACAGTCCTGGGTACCAGAAGTCCAAGCTCTTCTGTGCTTCCCCTAGATGTGTGCTTGTAGCATCCTCATCAGGAATTCACTTAGCTTGGGTATTTCCAGTATCCCCATCAGCCAAAGGAACCATTCATACTGACTTTATGAAGACTATGAGTGGGAGCTTTTGGTAATAGATAATCAGGAAGCACAAACTAAAATCAACACTAGGGGAAGGTAGGAACTGCTAGGAGTCCGTGTCCAGCTTGTCCTGCTGCTGGCTCGGGCAGGAGGCTGAGCATCCATCTAGGGCACTGGTCCTCAACAGTGTGGCATTAGAAAATTTAGTAGCAACGTTTCAGCTCATGCGTTTCTTAAGGATAAGGGTTTTTGTTGTTGTCATTGTTTGTTTTTAAAGCTCTGTCTGTATTTTCCTTATACGAAACTGAAGGTTTCCTCAGTGCTTCCTTTCCAAGAAAGCCGTCACTGTGAGCTTCTTGTGCTTTTTATACAGGCTACAGCTCCTTTGCCCATTCAGCTCGGTGATGTCCCTTCTGTGCTGCTGGCTCCTAGCCTTGTTTTTGTGTGCTAACAGGTGTTCCCCTGTGAGAGGTACCTGCGCCGCCACATCCCCACGCACGGTGGGGGCAGCAAGTTCAAGTGCCAGATCTGCAAGAAGTTCTTTCGCCGGGAGCACTACCTCAAGCTGCATGCCCACATCCACTCGGGTACGGGCTCCGCTGGTGCTGCAGTGCTCAGTGTCTCCCTGTTATGGTCCTTGCTGAACTTTGTGACACTCTGGCTATTCTCCTGATAACCAGAGTAACAGAGTTGACTGCATGAGTCGTCTGTAGTGACATGGCTTTTAGGAAATGCGTGGTTTTGATTCATCCTCATGCCCAGTAGCGTACCAGTTGGAAGTGGGACACAGAACTGGCTTCCCCACTGCCCAGGGTTGCAGAAGCTAAGGAAGCTGCCCTGGAGAATGGGAGCAGCACACAGTGGGGATAGTATCGATAAGACAGGGTAGGGAAACTTGGGACAGTTTATAGAGAAGCAGAGTGGCACTACTGCCAGTGTGACTCCTGTACGTGACTAGAGCAGCCCTATGTGACTGCACTTTCCCTGACTCTTCATCTTTTTTTTTTTTTTAAATCCAGGTGAAAAGCCCTTTAAGTGCTCAGTGTGTGATGCAGCTTTCAATCGGAAAGACAAACTCAAGAGGCATATGCTGATCCATGAGCCTTTCAAGAAGTATAAATGTCCCTTCTCGTACGTAGTGTCTCCAGCATGGCAGCACGTCTTAATGGCTTGTGGTGGGGTTTGAAAAGGAAGGAATGTCCCTTGTAGGTATCCTAAGGTACATGTAGCATCTGCCAATCCTCTGCTTCTTGGGGAGGCAGGAATGCTGCGTGCTATTGCACTGGGAACCCAGAAGTCTCAGTTGTCATTGGCTTTTTGTGGGTCCACATCATTTCATCTCAGTTCATCAAGACCTGTAAAATAATGCCTGCCTGTGTGGAAGGCTTAGGGGATCGTGCCTGCAGAGCACCGGGGAAGAGAGAGTATTATTTGAACACAAAGCGCAGGATTGCCTGATTGACGGGGTCTCCCCAGCTGCACTTAGAATCAGAGGAGCTAATCTACAAGCCAAAGAAATCTAGGTGCATTTCCAAATCTATAGCACAGTCGTGGTCCTTCTGAGATAGCCAAGACTGACTTCTCCCTGCTCCAACCACCTTGTAGCTTCTTCCAAAATGTTTCCGACTCCAGTTGGGACCTTGAACCTGCTGTTTTTAGGAGCATTTATGGTGAGGCAAAGGTGATGTGTAGCCTAGCAGAAGCCGCATGTCTCTGTAGCAGCCTGTTTATTTCTTGCCTGCCCTCCAGAAGGGCTGAAATAGTGAGGCTGTGACTGTGACCACGCACAGGGACCCATCTGGGTTCTGCTAAGGAGAAGGGTTGTGGATATCCCTGGTTCAGGATCTATTTACGCATCAATCCTCAGCTGATTCATGCTGTTTACCGGCATTTTTTGTTCTTACAGAAGCCACACAGGCTGCAATAAAGAGTTCAACAGGCCTGACAAGCTGAAGGCTCACATACTGTCCCATTCAGGTAAGTGCAGCTGGCCCCTGCCTGTGCTGCTGGTGGTTGGGAATGAAGTGGCTGGGATTCCCTGTGGGAGCTTGTTACAGGAGTAAGCCGGAGAAACAATGAGATGGAAAACTGTGAAAGTGCTTCCGCTTTATATCCCCAGAAGCGTGGGATGTTCCTTATGGGTGCTTTCCCTGCAGTGTCCCTCTGCTCAGCTAACACAGCTACTGTGCAGTTTTGTATGGGAGAATTTTCCCCTGCATATGTTACAGTGTTTCCCAGATATAAGCCTCAATTCTTAACATAATTATAAGCTTTATATTTTTTTTCTCTGTTGGTGCAAACCTGTTTAAGTGAGCTCGCATTTTGCAGTTGTGTCTAAGCTTTAGGCTGCTTTCTAAGGCAATATGAATCTGTAGGCAGGGCCTGCTGATGAGACCTCAAACCAGAGCTGGGTTACTCAGTACGTTTGCTATCAAATGAATATCCAGAGTGCTCTGTCCGCTCCTTATCAATAATATCTCACATTCAGAAGGAGATCTCTTGGGATTTGATTTCCTTCTCTCTGTGTTGCAAAAATGATGCTCCCACTCCTAACAAAGACAAGTCATTTATTCCTGTGCCCTAGGGAACTTTCTGGTTTTTGTCTGTCAGAGTAAAACTGAAAGTCTCTTCTTGTGCCTATCACGTCCAAAGCCCTGCAAACTGTGATCGGACGGGACTGTGCTGACAGCGCAGTGTACGATGTGTTTCAGACTACATTCAGGAGAAAAAAAGTGATTTTTATTTTTCTCACCAAATACACTTGGGGGGAGGGGGGGAAGTCAGAATTTAAGACTGTTCTGCATTTTCCTCACAATCAGCTGACATTTTTTTTTCTAGTGATATTTTAAACCCCTTATTTGAGGCAAGAACTAATGTTGTAGCTATTGCTAAACACTGACGTTCAAGGTGTAGCAGTTTATCCTTTTCTGATTGCAGATTTGGCTGGCTCAATGTCTCCTTAGACCATGGGGTTTTTTGGTTGTTTTAATTAGCAAGCTGAAAAGAATGTGGCTTCTTGAGTGAGGAGGTGGTTGTATCAAGCTTTTATCAGGGAACATCTGCTTGCAAGAGGAGGTAAAGCTGTGACGCGCTCCCTCTGCGGTGCAGGTTTTCCTGAAGATTTGTGTTTTGAAGCAGGGTCTCTAACTGAGCTCTCTGTCTTCCCATGCTGTGTGTAGGGATGAAGATCCACAAGTGCCAGTACTGTAACAAGTCCTTCAGCCGGCGAGCCCACATGATAGAGCATCAGCGCTCACACACCGGCAACTACAAATACCGCTGTCCCACCTGCAGCAAAGGCTTCACGCGCCACAAGTACATGAAGGACCACAAGTGCCGTCTGGGCTCACCCAAGGACAAAGACCTGCAGCTCAGGAAGCCCCAGAAGAAACGGGTGGCACGGGGACGCAAGGCGGGCCTTTCCCTCCCCAACCAGCTGGCTCTGGCAGAGCTGAAGGACGGTGCTGCTGGGGAAAGCCCCCAGGAAGATGGCTCAAACAAAGAACCATTTCAGGAGTCGGATGCAGTCCTGTCCATTGTGGTTGGTGGGTCAGGAGCTGCTGACTCAGACCTTGTCGTTCCTGGGCAGCCCAGCAGCATCACATCCAATTTGTCCTTGGCAGAACTGCAGGCTGCTTCGGATGGCCCCTGCACCATGCTGGCTGTCCCTGTTTATATCCAAACGACTGAGTGATCACGTGTAGAGAGCCACTGTGTGGCTCAGGGCTGCTGCTGGGGTTGTCAGACTTGGTGCTGAAATTTATCTCAGTGAAAAAGACCAAAGCTCTTGTGGGGAGGTAGATGGATATGGGAGAGAATGGCTTTCGTCTCCGCTTGTTCTTCCCATCCTTGGGCAAAGGACTGCTTGGAAGCCACTGATGGCTACAGGGCACTGAAGAGAATGGCTCTGTTTTTTTCTTGTCCGTCTGCATCACTGGTCAGCGTAGGGTAAGAAAGACTAAGATCCCTGAATCAGGGTGAGAAGAAGGAGCAAAGAAACTTGCAACAAACAGAGCTGCTGAAATCAGGCGGCTTTGCAAATCACAGCCTGTCCCACCTGTGGTTTTTCTGGCCTGAAAGCTATATTGCCCAGTATTTGGGTGGCCTTTCCAAGAGCAAACAAATGATCCTTCCTAGTGGAAGCAAGTTCATCCTGAGATCCTTTGGGAACACTGTTCAGAAATACCCTGACAGACTTGTCTGGTATCTTTCTCTTCTCTGTCTCTATCAGTAGAAAGATCACCTTGTCTGTACTACATGTGTTATAAACACCATGGACCTGATACGCCGTGTGGAGTCGATGGGTGGGAGCAGCTCTGTGGTGCTGGGTCTGGGCATGTGCGTGGGTTGGCTTCTCTCTGCTTGGTGTTCCTTCCACAGTGTTCTTCTCATGTTTTTTTTTTTCTACATCCAAGGATCTCCAAGTGCCTTAGATATCAATGAACCAATCCTTGTAACAGTTAAATGGGACCCCTCCCTTCTTGACACCTGTGTACAGTGGGGGAAACTAAGGCCTGGGTGAGGTGACCTGTCCAGGGTCACACAGGAAACCTGTGATGTGTCCACGAGCCAGTTTTCTAGCATCTGCTCTGGACTAAGTGCTGCAGGGTACTTCTCTGCACTTCTCTGTTAGCTGCTTCCCAGCCTGTACATTCTCTTAGCTCAGTTTTATGGGCCAGTTAATAATGTCAGTGGGTCACTGACAGGTGGGGGGTCAGTGGTCAGGGAGCAAGAAAGCCCTGTGTGACTGGAACAATTTCTGTTGTCCACTCGGCTTCCCATGTCTGATTTCCCAAGTAGGAGTCCCAAAGCCGACGCAGGAGCAGCAAACCCAGGGCACCTAATAGGAGGGAACTGAAAATTCCCATTGTGTAATGTTGGGAAAGGAGCAGTGTGGGCAGGTGTGGAGCCCAGAGTAGGTAGGAGAGCAGTCAAGTGTGCTGCTGCCTCTGCACTGGCCTGCTGGGCTCCCTCTTCCTTCCCATACCACGCTCAGCCTTCGGTTTTGTGCTGCTGTGGAGAGGGGAACTTGATCCAGGCCTGGAGAACATCTCTGCTGCCTCTGGGTCCACCTGGGACACGCTGTCCCCGTGCTCTGCTCTCCACTGCTTTTTTCTTGCTCCTTTTCTTGCTCAGGTCAGCTGAGTTTTCCTTGGTAAATATTGTGATGAGCTGCTAAGCTGTCGGTGTGAAATTGCTGCATTTCCAGCCTGGGGGTGGTGCAGGGCAGAGCATGGGTTCAGTCAGCTCTGGGTACTGCAAGCCTGGCTGTGGGGTGCCCTGCCTCACCTTGTGCTGCCACACGTGGGAAATCGGGGGTGTTTCTGGCTGCTAGAGCAGTCAGCCCAGTGTTACTGGTCCAACTGGTCTGACCCTGGTGCCTGTCTGCAGCCTGCCTGAGCTCCAGCCCATGGCTTGACCTCCAGGTGCTCTTCCTGTCTCCTTGCAGTGTGTTTTGCTCAAATCTAAAAATAGGAGTTTGCAGGAGGGTGTAGAGAAGATGGAGCTGGACTCTTGAGAGGTGCACGTGAACAGCATGGAAGGCAAGAGGGGCATGCCTGGAACGTGGCAAATTCTGACTCGATGTAAAGACTGTAACGAGGTTGTGGAGAGGCTGCGAGGTCTCAGTACTTGGTCATACTCAAAACTCAGCAAGGCCCTGAGCATCCTGCTCTGAGTGGGCATGCTTGGGAGGAAGTGTTTTTGTGCTCCTGGGAAATCTCTTGTCCGCTGTGAAGGGCAGAGTTTACTTGCCCATGATATCTGTTTTAAAGACCGCTCTTGCAGGAAGGGAACAGTAAAAGGAAATAGTTTGCTAAATATGCTTTTCCTATTTTGCTCCCCTCTTTACCCACGCTGTACAGTGTCATTATGTGGCTTTGGGTGCTCGCTGCAGCACTGCAGTCGGGTCTATTTTGGGAGGACGCTGTGTGGGTGCGGCTCTCCTTCAGCTCAGAGGATGGGCGGCAGGCACGGCCTTCCCTTCTGGCCCCTGCTTTCTTCCAGCTCTGCTCAGCCAGCTCAAGTGAGATGCTGCCAGCTGGTTTCCGTTGGCTTTTCAAGGGTTGGAAGCAGAACCATAAAACAGCTTCACGTGTGACCGTGGGATATGGGGGCTGAAAGATGCTGCACTGTTTGCACGATACCTGTTTGCATGTGTTGGTGTTGCACTGAGGTAGCAGTGCACGTTAGCACAGTTTTATCGTGACCATAATGATCATCCTCTTAGAGTAAACCTCAGAGCGATCCCGTGTAAGATAACGTAACAGAGGGCCCCGATCAGAAGAGAAGCTGGGCTGTGTGATCATGCAGCTCTTGCCTTCAGAAGCTCTGTAGATGCAAGTCTTGCGCATGTCCGATGAATGCTCCGGCCCTGGGGGGATTTGCAGAGAAAAGGATGGGTGACTGCCTGCAAGTGTGGCAGCTGCTGTGCCCTGCTTCCCAGCGGGGCTGCCGGCACAGGAGCAGCAGCAGCCCCAGCTGCTGGCTCTGCAGCTGCCCCCAGGCCCCGGGTAGGTACTCCTGGAGCCTTACTGCTGTTTCTTTGCAAAGGGGAAAAAAAAAAAAAAAGGCAGTTATTTAAAAGAAAAACAAAATTCTTTCCTCTGCAGATTAAATTTTGACATGGAGGGAAATCTCATGGGAAAGAGAATTTAATTAGGAAAAAGGTGCTGTCACTGAGACCTGGTGAGTTATGAGCAGTACTCAGAACTGCTCTGCGTGTGGGGAGCAGCCACACAGGGAAGGTGGCTCATCACAAGCCAGCAACTCTGGAACTCCTGTTTCTTGCTGTCTTGCCCAGCTGTATAAACTCCTCTGAAACCTACGGTCAATTAAAATGTGCACAAGCTGTTCTATTTTCTGAGGGTCAGACTGGAAGAATTCTACCCAGGAGCCCAGTTTCTGTTTCTGTAGCGGGTGCCTGGCCGCTGTCCAGCCACAGCGCGGCTGAGGCAGATCAGAGCTGCTGCGAAGGGGCTGTAGATCTGTGCGCACGCTGCGTGCTCAGAGCACCCGTGTCTGGACACCCAGGGCACGCTTGTCTTTACAGATGGGCTGTCAGAAGCCTCTTGGCATTTTCTGGAGCTTTCCTGGAGTACCCCAGGGCCAGAGCGGATGCTGGATCAGAACAAATGTCCGTGGTTCACTTCTGACAGCAGATTTTAAGAGTCATAAAAGGGCCAGTAGAACACTGTTTCTGTTTGCATTCTTCCAGCCTCTGAAGTTTCCAGCTGGGGACTTTCCTACCCTGGGAGTGGTTTCTGTAAGCCTCAGTGGATTCTCTCTTTTGTGTGTTCTTTTTGTCTTTCGTCTGTACCTGCCATTGCAAAGTTAACAAGCTAGAATGAGGCAGGATCTGTTAGAAAGTGTAGTTGGTGAACTCCTGCAGGTTGATTTGTCTCCTTCAGCTGCTCGTGCTCCGCAGCCTCCAGCCTGGGCAGGAGGCACTTCTGTGATCACCACACAGCAGGCTCCGGGGAGCTGTGTCCACACCTCCTGGGACAGCCAGTACTGACAGCCCGGTGCGCGGTTTCTGCTTTAAACAAACCCACTGCTGCTCTTCCTCCAGCCTCCTGTTCCGATACCTCAGCAGAGGAGTGGTGGATGCTGAAATATGATACTGAAATCCTTTATGTGTGTTAGATAGCAGCAGGAAATAGGGAAGTACACTCAAAAAAGTGTGAATGAAAGGCTTGTGCTAGCTGTAAGGAGAAGGGGAAAGCTAGGAGTTTATTCTGTCAGTGGATTTCTTTTAGTTGCTATAGCATCAGTAAATACTGTGTTTGTTGGGGGGTTCCCTTTGCATTTTCTAAAGTTATGCCACAAAATCAGTTTCAAAAGTATTGATATAAAAAAAAAAAAGTCAGATTTGAGCGCTCTTGTGGTTCTGCCCACCTTGTTCGTAACGATGCTTTCTGTAATTATGTTAGCCAGTGCACTGTTTCTTTTTCCGCGCTTGCTCGGGGCGCAGAAAGGCTCTCTTACCCAATCCGCTGCTGTTTGGTTCATTTTTCCTCTTTGCCATTTGATGTGTATGTGCAGGCCTTTTTGTACAGAGCACTGCCTCGCCCAGCCCTGCTCGAAAGACAGAATATCGATTTTCTTGGGTGATTCCCTGTAACGAACGCTGCAACTGTAAGTTATTTAACTTTGTTTTCACCCCCCTGCTGTGACTGGTGAGGGGTGTTTATTACTTTTACGTACGACAGAGGCCAAGCGCAAGGAAACCGGAGGCCGAAGTGTGCAGCAGAGGTGGAAGCGGTTCGCGCCGGCACCAGGCTCGATTCTCCGGTGCCGGGGGGCTCCGCACGCAGGCACTGCGGCACCGGCCGCGGGGCTGGGCTCGGTGTCCGGGCAGCAGGGCGCTCGCGGCTACTCACCGCCCACCCCTGCTTCTGTAACGCTGCCACGGTGAGAAGGGGAACTGAAATTCCACGCACGAGTGGGAAGAACTGCGGGGCGCCAGCGCGGCCCGCAGCTGGCGGCCGCAGGAGCCGGGGCCAGGGCTGGCCCCAGGCGCCGACGCGGA
>VXAL01014052.1:283196-363975 GCA_013399475.1 Chauna torquata | reverse complement strand
CCCCTCCCCGCGGCGTCGCCCCGGCGGGGGGCCGGGGGCCGGGGCCGGGCCCGCCCCGTGCGTCGGGCCGTGGGGGAGCTGAGGGAGCGGCTGGAAAAGCGGGGAGTCAGCGTGGAGCGAGGGCCTGCTGCCCCTCTGCGCGGGGATTTTCTTTCGGCGAACAAATCTCTTCGCCAAAACCCTGCTGAGATCGAGGGCTCGGGCTAAACGTGTTTGCGTCGCTGTAAGGGCGTCCCGTAGCCGTCGGCGGCCTGGTGCTGGTTGTTGGAAATGGGTGTTTGCCGGGCGGAGCTCGCCCTGCCTAGGAAGGTGCAGCGACGTATTTGCAAATCATGCTTGACGTGCACTGCTGGACCGTCACCCTGAAGATAAGAGCCGGGTTGTGTTGCGTAGTATGCATTGCAGTGCTCTAATGAGCTTCTGGCTTGTTTTACAGTGGCGGCTAAACGCAGCGCTTTCAGGGAAGCCTGCTCGCGTTTTTGTGTTGATGTTGCCCTTTCGGAGCTGTGTTAGAGCAGAACCACAGAAAGCAGCAGCGTGTGGCGGGGAGAGTTGCTCAGTGCTAACACGCAGCTGTTGGCCAAGTAGCGAGGGTTGGCTTACAGTAATGCCGATTAAGTTTCTGCTTGGTTTCTCCTTTGTGTTATTTAATCAGCGTTTCGAGCTTCTTGAAGCTTCAGAACAGTTTGCTAACCAGGGCTTCTTGCTCGTACTGCGTGCGAGCGGTAGCACGAGTGGAGCGTGTTCGTGAGCGCGTGCTGGATTTGTAGCTGGCGACGGGGAGAGGGCTGACTCGCTGGGTGTTCTCTGCAGGATCTCGGCCCAGCCTGCTTTCAGGAGTCTTCTTTCTGAGTACTTGCGTCCACTTAACTAAATTAGTTTCAAAATCCAATTGTAATTTATCGCAACAGCTTTAATAAGACTGAGTTCCTTGGGCATTTTTTTGACCTGATTTGGTAATGAGCTTAAAAGAAGAACTAACATATGCATCTTTCCAGACTTCCTGTTCTGCAGTTTCGGCATCTTTCACCGATCCTATTTAACTTTTCCTGTTGTTCTCTTTCTCCCGCTGCTGCTGCTTGTTGAATTTTTTATCTCGCCCTACTCGCCATCTCTCCCTGTACCTTTCTGTGCGTGCCTGCCCTCGGTGTAGGCTGCAGCACTTTGGGTGGCAGCGAAGGCATCGTGTTTCTTTGGAGGCTCAGGAAGGAGGAAAACCTGCCCATTCGCTAGCGGGATTCTGGGTCAGGCTAATTAAGGTCTCAAAGCAGAATAGGATCTCAACAAGTAATTGAGGAGCTGTGAAGACAAGAAGGGCTAAGGATGGTTTTCTGGTGGAAAGCAAAACCTTTTTTTTTTTTTTTTTTCTTTTTTTTTTTCCAGAGGATCTCTGAGGCCAACTTTATTATTGGGCTGCTGGGTAAGGCAGCGGTTACCTGCTGGCTTGCTGGGAAGTGAGTTCTCCTCAGGACATGCTGTTCTTTTTTTCTGAGTCCAAGATGTAATTCGTCAACTGAGCTGTAACATTTTTTTTTTTTTTTAATAGGGTTGTTTGGATTTGTCCATCTCTGACTTTAGGCTGTTTTATAATCCAGAAATTATGTGATTTTGATGCAAAGTAACTTAAATCTGTAATTTAGGGGAAAATAAAAACACACTGGTTTTATGTGTGAAAGCCTGTCTTTTTATTAGAAATATTTTGACCTAATTGAAATATTTTAAGCAACACCACGTGAAGGCTAATTTATTAGGTATGTTTTTTAGGTATTGGGTCTTTATTGGATCTGAACTTTTAAAAGATACAACTTTAAAAATCCTTAAGCTTCCTTCCTTCTCTGAGACTTCTGGTTTTTTACTCTGGGGATTTTTAGATATCCTTGCTATTTAGAGAGATGCGCTCTGTGGATGGTGCGCGTGCGTAATGCTCGGCTGGACAGTCCTGCCGATGTTAGTGGAAGCTGCTGGGCTAAAGCAGGCAGAAGAATATGTGCGGCCGCAGCAGTGGGGAGGGAGCTTACCTGAGAGATTGAAGCACTTGAGAAAAAGTGGAACGATATTTTTGTTTTCTGGGAGGAAAGATGTGTGTCTTGCACGCTCGGCGTATCAAAAGGAAGCGTTCTCTGCTGTCCGGCACACTGAGCGATTGTTCGGATGCCAAGTGCGCGGAGCTCCTGAAGGCTCATTGACTAATTCCTTCAGCACTCCTGGAGTCTGAGGAAAGCACAGAAACTTATTAGAGGCTTTCTGGTTCTTGTGCATGCCACAAGCCCGTGCAGGGTTTTATTAATTTATGAACTTATTTTATGTGTATGTTTTTCATCATCTGCATTTAGGGTATCTAGGCTGTGTAACCAGACAGCTGCTCATGAAATTCTGAAGTTAAAATGATTAATTAACTGGTATAAGTATCCTTAGTCTGCTTTGCTTCTTGGCATGGGAGGCTTTCAACTTGTATTAATTTTTTTTTAATGGTCTTTCTTTTCTGGCTGCACAGATGTGGCTGTTCTGTGATCACCGTGCCTTCTGAAGGGACTCGAGAACTGGTGTTTTAACGAGCAGTCCTTTCTTTCTTTCTTTTTTTTTTTTTTGCCTTCACTCTACCAATTCCTTCTCATTAGTCCACAGTATCTAAATAGCTCCTGGGAGAGGGAGAAGGCAACAGTCCGCAAGGGTCAGGTTGATGCGAAGGCACCAATGTTGCTTTTGGAGCGTGTTACGGAGACCAGCGGTTACAGTTTTAATGCGGTTGCCGTTTTTTGTCCGCGGGATAAAAAGCTGCCGAGGAGAAAGCTGATCATTCTTAGAACAGTGTCTGCAAAAGATGCAAGTGAATGTTCTGTCTTCTGGGAAGAACATGAGTTATGCTTGTGCTTTGTTTTGTGTTATCTCCTGCAAAAGTTCAGCCTGTTCTTTTGAAAACAGCGTGAGTCTGGGTGTTTACCTTTCTTTCCTCAAGAGACTCAACGGTGTAATGGACTTACTCCTCTCACTGAGTTTAAATAGCAGTAGCTGAGTGTGGTTTGAACACCAGTCAGCCAGTATCTTACTGGATTTTAAATCTGTCCTGAAAGTAAATTCTGTGTTAACAAAAGATGTGCGCAGCTGCGAGCTTGGTGGTTTGGAAGTACTGTGCAGTTGCTGCATCCTTTTATTCCGCTTCAGTTTGTGTATATGGCATTGTTGCATCAAGTCTGGGATATTTTATCAGGCACTCAAGCTTTGTGAAACAAACCAAAATGCTAGCTCTTGCCAAGGGTTATGAAGTTCTGGCGCTCAGTGTTCAGTTTCAAGATGGCTCAGGCTGATCTTAAACACCACTGCTCCAGTTTTACTCCTTTGGCCATCACCTGAAAGGGCTAACTCAGAAAGCAAAGCTGCAGGAGGAACAGCGCACACAAAAGCCATGGTTAATTCCTTGCTCTCTGACCTCTTCGGGTGTAACCCTTCAGCATCTTTTCAGTATCTTTTCTGATGCTGAAGTTACATCTCAACATGACGATTACAGTAGGGAGAGAAACCTGATGCTCTTCTGGGGTGTTGCTTTTATAAGCAGCCCACTCGAGATTTAGATCCAGAGTAAATCAATGCAGTTATGTTCCTGCCTGCCACTAGATTTTACCTTTTTGTTAATGAACACTAGGTCCACAAACACTGGAATGAGTGAAAAGCTAACACCAAGCTAATATGCAGTAGATATATTCGGGTGTTAGCAGGAGAGTGACATTTTATGGATTTTCTATCAGCTCTGATTTCTGTTACCTAGTGTTTTTTTCTTCTCTAATGTCAGAATTTTTCCTTCACTGTAAATAAATACATTGCTATTTTTTTTTTTGGCACTGATGACTGAGTACAAAATGGATGCAAAACCACGGCTAAATTCCAGCTGTGTAATTCAGGCTTTTCCTGGAAAGAGAACACTCCTATTTTCCATCTCACGTCAAAAAAAGAAAACCGAACAAGAAAGCTGGGTGTAAGCTGAAGCCAAAAGTCAAGATTTTATGTCCGTCCTTGTCTTTTAGTAGATCTCAGTGCTGCCACAGGTAAATCAGCTCGGCTGGCTGATCCAGCCACCCACCCCTTTGGGTCTGTCCCTCAGTCCGCTGACTGGCTTTGCTTGTCGCTGTGCCTGCCAGCAGGGAGGAGGCAGAGCTGCCCAGAAGTGTGGCTGGGAACCTGGGAACCGGCATCAGCTGATCCCGAAACCAGAAGGGGTGGGTAGTGTCTGGTTCCGCCTGCTCCTCCGGTGCTGACGTTAGCAGTTGTGTGGGCAGCACATGAGTTGGATCAGTTGCTGCTTCAGCCAGAAGCCAACTCTTTTTTTAAAAAACAAAAAAGTTTTCTGTGCTTTGCTGCACAAGTGCTGGAGCTGGCCCCACAGTCAGGAGCGTGGCTGGAAGGAGGAGGGCAGTTCTGCCTCTTCTGGCAGCCGTCCTCTGCTTGGTCAGCCTAGACATTGGAATTGTGATCAAATCTGAGGGTGATGTGGCATCTCCCAACAAGGGGGCCAACTGATCGTTAATTAAAAAAATGGAAGCACACCTGCATGATGGCGTGGACACTTTTATTTAGGTGTTTGAGTGGTTCAAAATGTTGTAATGATCTGGAATTCAAGGAAAAGAAAGCTGCAGCTTCAGGCCTGGGTGCGGGCAGAGACTCGAGTAACCCGTGATCAAGTGTTAGGTCCTCTAGGGTCTGACTTAGACATTGCTTACAAATGTGCTTTTCAGGTCCTGCTTGACATTTGGCTGGAGCAGTGACCTCTACTCCCAGAATCAAATAACACGAACCTGTTTTTCTTTTTTTTTTCTTTCATAAATCATAAGATGCTGATGTAGGGGAAGCAGGAATCCTGTAGCAAACACTGTCCAGCCCTTCTTGTAACAGTCAGCCTTGTGTGTGTCTGAAGTCGCAGTCTAGCTTAAACGCATCTTTGAGTTCCAGGCGCTTAACTGTAAACCACGCTTTCAGCGTGAGAGCATTGATAGCAATGCCGGCTGAGTCCTTCATCTCCCCCTGAGATGAATGAGTTGAGTGTTAAGTGCCTGGCTTCGGAAAATTGTGCTAATTACTCTTCTTAAATAGGTATTTAAAAGCAAGAGGAAAGTTTTAGTCTGCAATTCTATTCTACATCTATTTAACAGAGACTTTTTGAGTCAGATTGCTGTAGTATAGAACAATTGGGGTGGGATGGGAGGATTCACAAAAACCTTTTCAAAAAACTTTAAAAAGTTGCATGAATAAAACCAAAAACAGCAGTTCTGTCAGATACATTTTGGTAACTGTATTTGTTACAATACATCCTTCCTCTCTTCTGTGTCATGCTCTGTCAGAGGGGAATCCTGGCATGTTTGCAGCCAGACTTTGTTTTTATTACTTTTTCTATCCCCATGTATTACGTGCTGGATTCTAGTACCTCGTTAAGCCTCAGCCCTGGTTACTAAAGCCTGCTTAAGGGCTCCCAGCGCTGGTTCAGAACTGTAGTTTGCAGATCGTGCAAAGCGCTTATTTGGTTTAAGCCTCCTTTACTTACTCGGACTTGTTCAGCAAACCACCAGGCTGTTTCTTGCTGGCAGGATTAGTGCTGAGTTGTGCAGTGTTTGCCTGGACCGGGATGTTTTTGGGCTTCGCACTTGTTTCCTCGGGCCCCTTTGTCAAGCCCTTCTTGCCCTTTGGCCACTTGCAGTGGCCATCTCCGGGGACTTTCTCCTCCCTCAGCAGCACAGCTGAAGTGCTTGGTGGGAGCTGGGAACCTTCCTGCTGCCAGTGTTTACACTGGGTTTCGCTTTGGCTTCGAGGATGTGGAACTCGTTCTGATGTGATTCTGGTAAGAGCCGCGTGCTCGTACTTGAACACCATCGGGGCCATGCAGCAGGACCCCAGCCGAGCCTCCGGGATGCTGAGGAAGGCCAGGCTCTGCCGCAGTCCCCTGCAAGAAGATACTTGGTGCCCAGCGGATGGGTCAGCGTAGGGTTCTTGACTGGTGCTTGGCAAGTGCTTTATCGGGGGCTTGGAAGTGAAAGTGGTCACTACTTTACTGGACAAATTTCAGTGCTCTCAGGCCTAAAGCAATGGTGAAGGACATGGCTGTGCTTCGTTGCTGAGCAGGGGATTAATTTAAAATACAGAAAGCAGCCTCACGTCAGGAGGGGTCTGCAGCCAGTGCTGCCCAAGCCAAGGATTTTTGGTTGCCCAAGCTGTTTTGCAGTTGCTCTTTGGCGTTCATGATTGACCTAAATAAGAAGAGTGCCAACACCTCTGAGCTCCTATAGGGCTCGTGCAGGCTGTGTTGCCTGTACCACTGGGCTGAGCGGGCACCCTTGCAAGCGGTCTGCCCCAGCTGTGTGTCCACGTGCCTCGGCGGCTGCTTTTCGGGGAGCCCAGCCTCTCCTGCCTCTGCATCGCTGCTGGGCGCTTGAAGCTGCTGGAAGCGGCAGCAGGCTGGGGCGTGCGCTGCTGGCCCTCTGGGTCTACCTGGGGAGAGACCACTGTGATGATTTTGGCAGCTTTGCTCTCCCCAGTGAAATCCCCATCTGTTTTGGAAAAAAACTGGGTTGTTACCACTGCCCTTTCTGTTGTTTTGGGGTAGTACGTGCTGCTCGTTCCAGAGTCTGCATGGGATGTCGTGTGAGCAGGGAGAATGTGGCCTGACCTTCTGCGGGCAGCAAGGCTCTGCAGCTGTGTGTATGGGAGGGGAGAGGGGTGTAAAGAAAACCTTGCCTTTTAGTCATGCCACCTAAAAATGAATGGTTTTGCAAAACTAGAAGCTGGAGTAGCTAGCGTGCTTTAACGTGCTGGATGCCTGGCTTCAGATTTCACAGAGAGCAAAGTGGAACTCCTGGCACAAAGTGCCTGAAACAGAAAGGATGCAGGTGGAGATGCTGAAAAGTCCGTGCATCAGATGTCGATAGACCTCAGACAACCCGAGGCCCCAGCAGATAAGGAGGTAGCTCTGCTGGTGGCTATCTTGGCAGAGCGTGCCTTTACAGATAGGTAACGTCTCTGAGCAGGAGTGGTGTGACCACTCCTCCAGTGTCCCAGGTGAGGAACCCCCCAGGTTCCTGCGGGCCTTCCCAGTGGCCAGTGCCAAAGGAACCGGAATGGCCGCAGTGACCTCCCACTGGTGGGAACATGGCAGAGCAGAAGTTTCCCGTGGATGAAGCTCGGTGCCTGGCTAGGACAAAGGCAGTAACAGTTCTGCCCATAATGTCCTGGCTGGTGTAAATTCCAGTTGGAAGAGTCTGCTATGGCTTCCTGCACGTTCATGGTTTAAATGAAGCCTTTCCAATACTCATTTTATAGGGGCTAATATAACCATAGCCTAATTATACTGACAGATGTTGCCTTTTAACTCTCAACTGATTGGCAGCCAACCGTGGCAGTTTGGGTTGGTGTTGTCCAAATAACCAGGGTAACCATCTATTTTGCACAGACTGGGACTTGCGTATTTATCCTCGTGTGCAGCAAAGGAGGGCTGAGGTCAGTACAGACTTTTCCGACTGCTGAGTTCCTGCACCGCTCTCTGCTCCTGCAGTGATCCGTTGCCACAGCTTGGAAGAGAAGGCTCCGGGGAGACCTCACAGCGTCCTGCCCGTACCCAAAGGGGGCTGCAGGAGAGCTGGGGAGGGGCTGTCTGTCAGGGAGTGCGGTGATGGGACAAGGGGTAATGGTTTAAACCCAGAGGGCAGATTCAGGTTAGGTGTAAGGAAGAAATTCTTCGTGACGAGGGTGGTGAGGCCCTGGCACAGGCTGCCCAGAGGAGCTGTGGGTGCCCCATCCCTGGCAGTGCTCAAGGCCAGGCTGGCTGGGGCTGTGGGCAGCCTGGGCTGGCGGGAGGTGTCCCTGCCACGGCAGGGGTTGGAATGAGATGGGCTCTGAGGTCCCTTCCCACCCAAACCATTCTGTGCTTCTGTGACTTGTGAGGGTTGCAGTAATGGTGCGTGTTGCTAAACCCAGCTTCTGGAGCTGATCACTGCCTAAGAGGATGGGTTTGTCATTAGAAACGAAATAAAGTTCTGGCCTCGAGAGGCGTACTGCAGTGTTGCCAGTTAAATGGTTAGAGGTTGAGTCAAGAAGTATGAAGCATTTTGAAAAATAAGTATGGTTCAGTTTATTTGCTTTATAATTTTGGGGTTTCTAGAGGCTTGTTTTCAGCTTTTTCCCCTTTCAGTCGTTAGTGTTGGAATCCAAGTTCTCATGAGAAAAGTTAGTAATTTTCAGATCTCAAAATAGCATAACTTCACCAGATGAGATGTTAAGAGAAATGCTAAATATTATGACAGCCTCAATAAAATTCTTAGTCCTGGCAACACTGCATTAATAACTGCACAAAGCTGGAAATGCATGATAGATTACCCAATCAGTAACTTATTTCATTCCCCACGAAGAGCAGGTCTCAAAATGGGGCACTTAACGGGTAGGATCTCCTGAGTTTTGTGACTTAATCAAAAAGCTATTGTTTAAGCATAGGTATTTTTTTTTTTTCCTGTCAGAAAAGAACATTTTGAGATGCTTAAGAAGAGCTGCTTCTGTTCTTGTGAAGCTGAACCTCTCTGATACATTTCTGGCAAAGAGATTCAGAGGAAGATAATAGGTTTTTCACTGGAATTCTCTTTAGCAAAGTATCCTTCAGCAGTTACAAAATAAAGAAGATTTACAAGCTGTGAGAATCCCAAAAAGCCCTTAAGGAGCATACTTTTTTCATCCAAAATCTTCAACATTTGTTGAATTCTGAATAATCTCTCCTTTGAGTGTGTATAAATATCAAACTCTGATGTGAAGTAAGGTGCAGATTTTCAACAGCAACATTATTGGGCAGTTTGAAAGGGTGAGGGAGGATAATTTACCCCAGTGGCCTTAGGAAAAAAAGACAAAACTGTCCAGGACTCACCCGCAGATTATGTTAGTGAGGATTATTGACCAGAGGATTGTTGTCTTGGTGTTCAAGGGGCAAAGAAATCAACTTCCAAGGCTTGCTTGCTTTCTGGACTATTAACCTCTGTTTTCTGAAGGGGCCAGACCGGGGGAGGTTACTCACCTTGCCAGTTCTGGACCCACAAGTGTAGTGTGTTTCGGTCTATAATTTTCAGCCTAAGCGAATTAGTCACTGTTTCAGGAACAAATCACATTGTAATCATGAGTTCTGACCTTCAGAACCACGCTTTCTGAACTCATAAAAATGACTATTTCTGACTCACTGGTAATAAGGAAGCGTGACGAGGAGACGCGTTACGGCTGGCGTGCAGCTGCCTTGCATCCCAGCTGTGAGGTGCGGAGCCCGCCGGGCCGATAGCAGAAGGCTGGGAGGACAGCTGCTGGTGTGAAGGTGGCGGGGGCTGATCACACAGAGCAGCGGGCGGTGCCGCCGTCAGTCGCTGCGTGAAGCTGGCGGTTGCCACTTTGTTTGGGTATTGCACGTATCAGAGTTTTGGTTGCTGGTGTGCAGGGGGGGCTTTTTTCTTGATTTTTTTTTTTCCTTATATTTATAGATTTTTAAACCAGGAGTCCTTATTGTTTAATCTCTTGCACAATAGACTAAGTGCTCTTGCACTGCTTTGCTCAAGAGGAAGTTGTAATCTTGTTGTTTTAAATACAGAGAGGACAGAAACCTTTTATTCTCTGCCTGGGTTTAGATGCTTTATTCAAATAGTTTTAATCAGTCAATCTTTGAGCTGGGAGAAGTCTCCTTCCTTTGAGGAGAGGGTTTGGGAACTCTATTAGATGCTTAGTGGACAGACACAGGGAGATAAGTGGAGAAAAAAGAAAAGACGGAGCTCCAGTCCCTTCCCGGGTGAAACTGCCACCTCCCCTCGAAGAGCGGCACAGCAGGCTGCTGCCAGCTCTGGCGCTGCTCTCTGGGAGTTCTGCTGGAGGTGTGAGGCCCCAGTAATGGGGTAAATGTGTGATGATGGTTTCAGAAATTCAGCATAAAGTGACTTTTAGGCCTGTATATATCCCCTGGACATCACGGATCTCAGTGGATTATCTTCATAGGAAGAGAAATCATACTGCTTTGCCCTGTGTTAGCCTCGGAGACGATGTGAATTTATTTTTAACCATGCTTCAGTACCTCTTTCTCCCAGCCACTTTCACACCACGATGCTTAAAATCAAAACTGTCTTCTTGGACCTCTGACATTTTGTGCTGTGCAGTCACCTTGGCTAAACGTAGCTAGGTAATTAATGGGCAGCCGGTTAGCAGCAGGTTTATGCACCGGTTTATTGGCCGTGCTTGCTTCCTCTGCAGTCCCTGGTACGAGGCCTGTGTGTCGTTAGCGTCGCTGAAAGGCTTTGTTTCTTCTCGTGCAGAGAAATCTCACTGGTGTGCAGGACAAGCACAATGCTCTGCAGGAGCAAACGAAGGGCAGGACGTATTTCCAGCACTGGTTCCTGTGCCAAAACAAAGATGCCCAGGCAGAAGCATGAAAGACCAGGGTGCTCTCTAGCTGTTATATGTAGAGCAGTGGTTTTGGAAAACCCCGAAAGGTTTTGGAAGTGTCCTGAAAAGATCTGACCTCTGGGTGCCTGAACAGGGGGATTGAGAGCAAATTAGGAGTTGCCAGCTTCTGCTTCTTGTAAGTCCAAACTGATCTGAGACCTTCCTTGGTAAGTGCTGCAGATTTGCTGGGGCAAGGTTCTGCCTGGGTGCTTTCCTGCTGGGTTGGGTTTGAGCCAACATGAGTATTCTTCAGCTGTTCTCCTCAGCTTTCCTGAGCTAGCGAACTTTAGTAGAAGTACATTTATTCAAGGCTAAACTCTGGGGTGTGAAAGAATTTCAGTAAGACTGTGGTGGCATTATCACTATTGGATTTACATCTACTTTTTTGCCTGCTTGTAGCATTGGAGGATATTTTGTGGACTGCTTTAAATTAGCTCTTCTCAGGATTTTTTTGAGATACTGTAGGCAGTTTGCTAATTCTCAACAGAGTGAGAGATCAGCAGTCACTGCCTAAGGTGATGCTACTGCAAGCAAGGCAGCAATTTACTTCTTAGGTTTAGTGGTGCCTTGTTTATCCCATTTCAAGGACGGCAAGGGTGTTGCTGATGATTACATTTTCTGTCTAGGCAAGTGGCAGGAGGATGGAATCGCATTTTCAGAAGCAGCAAAAATAACGATGCTGCTTCTGTTGAGTAAATGATAGACGCACAGTACAACGCGCAGGACGGTGACCCAGCGTTAGGTGGTTGTCTCCATCGTCTCTAGCGTCTGGGCTTTCTGCGAGAGGGGCCAAGAGAGACCCCTTTGGGAAGCTCCTCTGCTGCGATCTTGCACTATTTATTTTGGCATGGCGTGGCTGACACTTGGTGTACGTTAATTTTGAGGCTGCTGTGGAATTTTTTCATCCCATGGGAATATGGCTGGTACCCTTTTCCAGCGGTACCTCTGCTTCAGCCATTTCTTCTTTCGTTTGCCAGAGAGAACTTAAAAGTTAGATGTGAGATTAATTCACCCCCGCGCCCCCAGCTGCAGTAATCAGAGCCATGAACCTGTCTTCCTCTGGGCAAGACGTCTTTCTATTTTAGGCGTCTGGCGTAATTCTAACGGATTGTTGTGCCGTTTCTTCCAGTTACAGAGACGGGAGGTGGGTAGGCAGCAAATGGGCACCTTGTGAGCCATCGGTCAGGACAAATTCCCGGGGTTCGCTACGCCTGGACCTCTGTAGAAATGTGGTTTTGAACTCGGTGAAACTCCTGAATGTTTTTCCCCACTGTTCCCAGTGTTCTTTGAAGTAACCGGTCCTCCCGCTTTTGCTAAGTTGAGACGTGTTTTTGCTAGCAAAGCGTGGAGTTGCAAGTATGTGGGAAAAGGATTCTTGAGTTCTTCCTTGTTTCTTTATATACTAATCTATATTTTTCTACTAATGATATTTAAAAGCATTAATTCGATAGGGTTGCTGTGAGCATAAACATCCCATTAGCACTACTTGTCCTACAAGTGTACAAGCAGTACTTACTTGCAGCAGGGCTGTTGATTTTTAATGAGCTCACTGACACGTTCAGTCAGTTTTTTCTCTCTGATTGCAGTCCTAGGTAGCAAAAATTTTATTTTTTTGTTATCCTGCTAACTTCTGATCACTGTGAACATTTTTCTTATTTTACTACCAAACTGCCGTAAACATTATAAGGGAGATTAGACTTACGATGGCTGTGGTAATAATTGTTTACATACAAATTGAAATATCTTATAAATTACATAAAATTCTTCCAGATTGCGTTTTTTGAGAACAAAGTGAAATTATTTGGGTGAACTGTCATGCTTTTTCAGACTGTAAGTCCAGACAGAGGAGGATAAGTCTGGCTAAATGACTCTGCCCTGTTTCCTTGTGAATGTTCGTTTATCAGAAGCAGGAGTGGCTGAAACCCATAACACCAATTCCTGCTTATCAGCTGTGTTGGAGTGCTGGGCGCTGCTGTGGCATCTTCTTGTTCGCTGTGGTCAAACAGTAAGCGTAAAACTTCTTGTGGACTATTGGGGAGGGAGGGGGCACCACAGAAATTCAAGTAAGTTGGAAATTTAAAAATAATAATTAAAAAAAGCACAAAAAACTAGTATTTTGCAGTTCAGCAACTGAAGACTAAAAGTGAAGGAATGCATTTTTATATATCAAAAAGTTTGAGCTTCTAGGAAGGCTGTAAAATTTTCTTCAAATTTACTTTTGTACGTATTTTTACGTTCAAGTAATTGAAGCAATCGTCCAGATTGATAGCAATTTTCACCCCAGAGCTCTGACCATTTAGATCTTTATCAGTGCAAATTGGGTCCAATGTCCCAGTTGTAGCTGATAATAAAGGCAATGAATATATCAAACTGTCATATGGAAAAGATCACTTTGAGCTTGCTGACCATCTCTTAATGGAGGACAGGAGTCACCCAGTTAGTTTTAAATGTATTGCCTTTTAATTTAGTTGTAGTAATTTATTTAACTGCTTTTCCCCCAGTGGGTGCTTATCTATATTATGTGCTGAAAACTCTACTAAAATTCAAATAAGGTACAACTAAGTTTTGCTATCTGCTGTTACTTTTTAGAGGGTAGTTTAAGTGTATGTATATCATCATGCACATTGGGGTTAGAAGGTACAAGGCAGTGCCCCCGTTAAGGATAAGGTTGGGGCTGTAAATTTTGTCTAAAACACTGGGTTGTGTGTTCTTGCTATTGTCTTGTGAAAAGTAACTTTCCATGGAATGATCAGATATTTTTGCTATCATGGGGTTTGCTTTGATTCAGTAAGAGAAGATTATCTTAAGCATTGATCTTATGATTTTTATTTTTTTTAATAGTAAATTCTAAGTCTGCCAACAGTTTTTGCTTCTCACATCAGCTCACCTAATCTGAAACTGTTTAGCAGGTTGAGAGGGTGATCTGCCAGTGTGTTCTCGTGGTTCAGCGATTACCGTCTTTTCCTCGTGTGCAGCCTGCAAGAGATTTGAGCTAAGAAGACAAGAAAAGGCAAGCAAAAAAATCCCCTCCTAAAACAGCCAGTGATTTGAAGTGGTACCACTGTTTTTATGCAGAGGTAGGAATAATTCAAGAGCAAGTTAACCCCCGCCCAAAGCCTTCCTGCTTTCTGGGAGGAGAGATATCAGGTGTTACCTCGCAACTTCCGTGGAACATTATTTCTCACAGAGGGAAGGCTGTTGATGTGATGATACAGTCGCTAAGCCATTGCTGATCAGAGACGCTGGGTTTCGTTTTCCTGTACCTAGTGTCCTTCGTTGCAAGTCCTGTGCCGAGGAGCTGGTGAGGTTTTTGTACGGAGGCACGGGAGCACCGGGCTTTTTTCCTCTTCGCTCAGCCACGCCGTGTGATCGAGCGTGCGCGCGCCTTCCCACGCACCCACCGCCCGCAGCCCCGCGCTTAGGTGGTTAGCGATAGGTAGGGATCACAGCCCAGCGCCTTCTGTGCTTTGTTCTGTATGCAGGCAGATATTCTCATAAGAAACACGCAGCAGGCAACGTGATGAAAATCGTGATGAGAACAAGCATCCGGCCTTGTTTGTTTCGAGCCTCTGAATATCAGGCAATTCACAGAAGCTGCTGTGAGATGCTGGTCTGACGATCTTGTGATCTCATACAGTTTTTTATTCTAAGGTAAGGAAATTGTCACTTGTGGAAAATGTGGATCAGCTCTTTCCAGAAAAATGTGCTGCCAGGGTGTCTAGCAGCAGGTTCTGGGTCGTGAGCGAAGCATGTCTGGCTAGGTCAGAGAATAAATGCTTTGAACTTAATAGATGGTTACAGGCCCTGCTGAAGCAGTTCCACAGCAATTAAAGCTGGGTATTAAATTACGTTGCCTGCCAATGTAATTGCTATCTTGGAAGTAGTGAAGGCATAATTAGAGGTGCGGGTCCCGAGGCCTGCTCTTTCATGGCTGCCTAACGTGACAGCAGTCTTCGTAAGAACAAAGATGGGCCGTGTTACACTTTGACTGCGAAGGCGCATCCATTTCTTGCATGTGTATGAAATAACATGATGCTGGAGGACGCATCTGTAGCCAAGTGTCGTCTTGTCTTCATATTTACTTCAAATTCTGGAAATGGATTTTGTGGAGAAAAAGATTTAATGCAGTTTCTTTCAGAGTAAGTATTTATAGCTTTGACTTCGTTGAAAATTTAATAAAAATGTATTGCTCTGGCAGTACATAGGGTTTCAGTAGGTATTTATGCAGATGGGAAGGACTGTTCTGCAGGATAAAAGCAGCAGAACTGCTCATCAGTCTTCAGAAATCGGCGCTTAAATAGGAGAGTAGAGATGAAGCAGTTGTAGATCTAACCAGAATCATCCCCTGAGATGTACCCTTCCATCTGATACCACCGCTCCGTAAGGTGTGACAGCAACGTGTGGAGAATGTGCGGGCCTGTTATTTGCGCTGGCAAAGGCGTTGCAAAGGTCCTGCATCTGCAGCGGGAGCAGGAGCTCTGCCCCCATGCCCGTTTCTGTAAGCCCCCTGGCCCCTGTGCGGAGGCTGGAGTGGCTCTCGGTTTTGCCCCCAGATGTGCCCTGACTTAGAAATTCCTTCTGAGCGCTGAGCTGTGGGTGGTGACGTGGTGTGCTCTTCCGGACACCTGGAAGTTAAGAGATCAGTCCTAAGCGGGAGATGGAAAACCAATTTAACTATAACAAGCTTGAAAAAAACAAACATGATTTTAAGTATTTCTCTTGAAAGAAAATGCGTTTTTATCGGCATCACTTTTTATTACACGGGACGCAGAGAAACGACCGGTTAGCGGTCTGGAAGGCCTGCATACGGTCCCGGCGGTGCCAGCCGAGCCGCGTGGGGCAGGCCCGCGGGGACGGGCGCAGGGCGTTCTCAGCCGGAGGGTGAGAGGCGTGTGGGGAGTGAATCGCCAAAACTTGCAGGATGAAGTGAATGTGGGTGACCTAAATTAACTTGGCGTTTTTTATATTTTTTTCAGCTTAAAAAAATCTTCTAGTTATAAACACAAACTTTACGTTAAGGTAGTAAAGCAAGGGAACACGGATGAAAATAAATTGCAGGAAGTTGTGATCGTCTGATTTGAGGCACTAAATACCTTGTTCTACGTTCCTTAGCGCTTTTAGCTGCAAGAAATTGCAATCTGTTGTGTAAGCTTTTCTTCACTGCAGAAACTCATTTATCACTTCCATGTTCATCAGCCTGCGCTATGTATATATCCCACACTGTCCAGACACAGAAGCTTTATGTACGGCCCTGCATTTCTTGCTAGGGCTGTGTGTTGGCCCTTACTCCTTTTAGGTGTCTAAACATGCAGGGATTTCTGCCACTTGGTCTTCAAGCAGGTGCAGGTGGGCACCTGGGCCGTTGGAAGCTTTGTCCTTGCGTTGCCATTGCTGCTGAGAGGGGAGAAGAGAAATATCTTCCGACCTGGTGCTGGACAGAGGGCAGCCGGAGCCCGCGGAGCTTCAGCGGTGGGCTCGGGGGGTAGCAGGGCTGCAGCCCAGACCTGCGGGGACCTGTGCCATCTTCAGCGGCTCGTGGGGGGATCCCTGCTCAGTTCTGCAGGTTAGAAGAGTACATACCTTGTTTTTGTAAAAAACAGGAGCCTTGATCTGTGTAAACAAGAGAGAAATTAACAGAGGATAGGAGTGAAAAAAGGGAAGGCAGGCAGCGAGGGCTGGGCAGTGCAGTTCTGGTACACTGGGCTGGCGTGCGTGGGGAGGGAGGGGTGCGGTTGCACAGCGTCCGATAAACGCTCCTGATCACATGCTCTTTCACAAGATGCTTGCTTTAAAAGTACATGAGCAGGAAATGTAGATAAACCGGAGCTATTCTCAGGGAAAGCTATAGGGGGGAACTGTACGTAAATTATAGTGCTTTACTTGGGTTTGTGTAATGGTTATAAAATCTCTGGTTTTGCCTGTAATTCTCTGTAATGCACAAAATCCTCTATAAAGAGTGTTCTGTCACTTTCCCAGCATCTGTCAGTATATAAACACAGCCTATTAACAGTTTTATCTTTCTAAGATAACTTTATATATCCTTAATTAAACAATTAGTGCAAAATTAACCAGGCTGAAAGTACCAGTAATGCATTGCTCTTCACTTTATGCCTGGCATAAAGCTGGAATGTTTCGGATGGTATTTGTGTCGTGCTCCAGCAAACGCGTGCCTTTGTGTTACACGAAAACCCAGTCCTGCTCCCGCTTCTGCCAAATGAAAGCTGCCACCGCTGCGAATGGATGTTGGATTGGCCCCAAAATAGTGGGGGGATTTACTGATCGTTGGGGTGGAAGTCACTGAAATGGCTTGTGTTTGGTCTTTGGCTTGTGTTGGAACAATTGAAGTGACCTTTGTTTGTCCTTTTGATCACGTCTGCTAAATCAGCCTGTGGTCCTCTCGAAGTGTGCTTGGCAACCCTAGCTGCGGCTGCACAAAGTACTTTTTTATTCTCCGGTACACTGGAGTAATTTGAAAGTAATCAAATACAGCACATTCATAGCCAATTGCAGAACCAAAGGTATACGTACGGCTTCTGGATGCCGGGATGTTATCTTGAAGGAGTGTCAAGCTTCTCAGGATGGCATCTGACAGTACATGAGGTGTCTGCTGGCTTAATCCGCTTTTAGGAGATGAGCTATTTTGCTTCTGTTGCAGGAATATACTCCTCGTGTCACGAAGTTATCATCGCTCTAGTAGAGGAGATAAGGGAAGCTGTCTGCTGGCAGGATTTTCTCCTCCTTGGTCCCCCAGCTCTCCAAAAAGTCTGCTAGGGAATCGTAACAGGGACAGGCAAAGGTTTGAAACAGCATCGTAAAGACTTAAAGCCTGTATTGCCACCGTTCCTGGTGCACGCGGCTCATCTGCGTGGACGTCCAGGGCGTCGATTTTCAGCAGAGCTCCGTGGTACACACGTGTCGGAGCTGCACCGAGCAGCCGATCCTGAGTCGTGTTAGCTGTTGTCTGTCGTGGGTTTCACAAAGATTGCAGCACCGAGGAAACGAAGCATGTACATGGCTGAGTTAAGAAATGGTGAAGTCCGTCACACGGTGGACAAGAAGTCTGCGTGCGTCAGAGGGAGTGGAAGTGCCGCGGAGGGAGGTCGCCATCACTTGTTTCGCTTGGTGTTGTACTTGGTCTTTGTTCATCAGCCCGGTAGGTTTTGCCCACGCTGCAACTCGTACCGAACTTTTAACCACTTACAGGCAAGATTGTATGTAAATCTAGTTTGTGGTCACCGTGAGCGTTTTGGAAACGAGCGTGCACCAGGCAGGGTGTCTGGAGAAGTGACCGCTGTCACCAGATGCACGCCTGGCTGGCCGGGTGGAGCTGAGCGCTGCAGGAGGACCTGGGCCACTCCACCCACAGTTTGTTTATATGTAAATGTTTCTATATATGTGCAAATATGCCACAGCATTAAGCAGCAAAGTAAACGAATGCTTGTCTCACTTTGTATCTGACTGAGTTTCTTCTCCCAGCAGCTGCACAGAAGTTCGGCTGGCTGGCAGGGGCAGCAGCATCATAACCTCACCCGAGGGTCGCTGCACCAGCAACTGCGCCGTGATGTGTTGAGGGGGGGAGAGCAAAGATGTGTCTAAGTGGAGCAGCTTGCGTATTGAAGCCTGCTGTTTGTTGTACCGTAGTCTCTGTTTTGTGGTTTGTTACGACTGGCTGGGCTACCAGTCCCTGAGTCACTTCTTGGCTTGCGTCCTTCTGGAGACAGGGGATGGACGGCATGCGTCTGGCCACCTTTAAGCAATTTTCTTGAAGGAGGCAAATGAAGACAAACAATAGAACATGTTAAACAGTGCTCTGTACTGAGTAGCATTTGGTACAAAATGTGATTGGCTGTCTGGGACACAAATCCTACTTTTACTTTTCTGTTGATCAGCTGCTCTTCAGGCCCTAAAGCGCAAGAAGAGGTACGAGAAGCAGCTTGCACAGATAGATGGCACGTTATCAACAATTGAATTTCAGAGGGAAGCCCTGGAGAATGCCAACACTAACACTGAAGTGCTTAAGAATATGGGTTTTGCTGCTAAAGCTATGAAAGCTGCTCATGACAACATGTAAGTTATTCCCCTCTGTCTCTTTCTGTAGGACCTTCAGTTGTTTGTTTGATGTGCTAAATACCGAGTATTTCACAACCAAAGGTAGAGTTAGCGTAGCAAAATCTTCTTTTTAAAAGGCTATAACTTAAATAAAACTAAAATATTAGGTATATTTGTGTATTGACCAAAATGTGAAGGACCGATGCTTTCTCAGTTTGGCACCACTTCATATCACACGAAGCCCCTAATGGCAAATTCTCTTTGTCCAACAGAAGGCTAGCGCCAGTGTAGTCTAAAGCAAACGGGAGGGCATACCAGTTATGGATCCACCTAGAAGCAGCAAGAATTTTAAGCCTCAAGGGGAGAGTTAAACTTCTTTCTTTTCAGTTTGCGTTTGTAGCAGTTTCTCTGGAGTTTGTGTATGTAGCAGTAATTAAAGGTAAACTGCATTATGGGAATGTTGTATTTGTTCCAAAAGCAGATATTGTAGATATAACGTAATAATACTGGATCAGGGAACAGCAAATTATTATTAATATCAAAAATACAAAACAAAACCTCTTCATTACAAGTTCTCTGTGTATAATTGCTGTGAGCTAAGCTTTCAGGGAAAAGTTTAAAAAAAAAAAAAAGTTTTGTTGAGACCAGGGTATAAGCTGTAGAGGGATAGAACTTAGACTTGCATGCAAAGTATTTTTTTGAGAAAGAGCCTTGTAAAATGTCACCAAGGTGTGGCATTATTACAAAAACTAGGAAATAAGGTCTTAAATGCCGATTGGGAAAGTGCCTGATTTGCCTACTCTTTGCTTTGTTTTACAGGGATATTGATAAAGTAGATGAATTAATGCAGGACATTGCAGAACAGCAAGAGCTGGCAGATGAGATTTCAACAGCCATCTCAAAGCCAGTAGGATTTGGGGAAGAATTTGATGAGGTATGCTTTGAATTTTCCTCTGTTTAAATGAAATCTTTCTTTTAACATCTGCATACTGCATGTGTCTAGGTATAGTACCAGGATATAAAGTCTCCCCTGGAACTTGTCACTTGCTGTTTCTACCAGTACATACAGCAGCTGTGAACCTGACTTTATGCTGAGAATGGTCTGGATGACCTGATCCGATAATGTTTGGACTTGCATATCTTCCTCTCTTCACTGCTTTCCCCACCTGCCTCACCCTCCAAGGGAGGAATACAGGAATTCAGATGAAGATGCAGGTTCCTTATCTCCTCAGATTGCTCTGATCCTGTGCATTTAAGCTATTTTCTGCAAAAACATGACCAGCTAAATCTGCTTGATAATAAATATGATCTAAAAGTTTCTTCTTCTCCCCCCCCTTCCTTTATAAAACTAGGATGAACTCATGGCAGAACTAGAGGAACTAGAACAAGAAGAACTAGACAAAAACTTGCTGGAAATAAGTGGTCCTGAGACAGTACCGCTACCAAACGTGCCCTCAATATCAATACCGTCAAAGCCAGGTATGAACGGACCAGAAACATCTCGGGTTGTTATAAAGTATGCTCATTTAAGTTCCATCTCCTCTGATTTGAGAATCCTAGCTGCAGGCAGCGCAGACATGTTGCTTGAAACAGCTTCATGAACTCCAAATTACATCTAGTGCCATTTCTCCAAGGAGCTGACCTGCCTTTCATAAAAACTATGAAAATTAATAGCTATCACAGGAACAATTATTATCTGTTCTAGCACTTCCAATTTATTTACTGTGTGGGTGACGCTTGGGGTAGAGTCGAGATGTGGAGAAAGAAAGCCAGTGGGAGCCTTCTACCGGTTGCTGCTGATCCAGCAGGGAAGTAATCTTGACAAACAGACAGCAGATATACAAGGAAGGGAGCTGAGAGCAAATCAGCTCTTAGAATTAGTCCCAGGCTGGTTCGGATACCCACGTAAAACCATGCTTCCTTGCTGCTGCTTTCTTTTTCTAAACTTGATTCCTGTTTTTCTGGCTTTTGGGAGGACCTACCCTTTCTGTCCTCAGCCTCCTATTTGGGATCTGCTGTTGCCTCCTCTGTCTGAGGTTTGCACATATTCAAGCCAGGCAGTACCAGACTTGTGGTCATGCTAGTTTTATAGCGAATGTATCTAGCTAAAACTAAAAAATTAGTTAGTATGATGATGTAGCATGGAGAATGGTCAATGGTCAAGAAGTGTTAGTATTTACACAGAGAGTTCAAAGCTGCTGTTAAATCTCAACTAATCACTTCTCTGTGAACTACAAGTGGTACCTCATGAAATATAGTTGAATTGGAATACCTTTGACATGTGTTAATGGGATGTGAAGCTTTACTACCCGTTTTGCTAAATCTGCTGTAAGGTGTTATAAGTTGTAGATTCTGCGGCTCTATTTTGTGTGCTAACTTAGAGGGGATAAAAGGTCCAAAAAGCTAGAGGATGAAAATGTTCCCAACTGGTTGTCAGCATACCTGTAATTATCTTGCTGCTCTCCTGGCTAATTAAAGCGCTGGGAAGCAGCAGACAGTGGCAAACAGCAAGATTCTGCTTTAGGTGGCGTGCTATGAAGTTTGCTCCTTGTGTGCTATGTTTGTTTCATTTTGATGTAATTGATTTTGCGTTTTTTTTTTTTCTGGTTGTGTTTTGCTAGGCAAAATTGTTGACAAGTGTTGATGAGAGAGGAGTGAGTTACATCAAAATATCTTGAATCTGAGACTTAATCCAAATTTAGATCCAACAGCAGGAGAAAGAGTTTGCATAAACGTGGGCATTACCTTTTTATTTCATAGCTGTTTTAATGAGGTTTGTTTCTTAGTGTTGGTTGGATATGGGCATTAAAACATACCAACCTGAAGCTAAATATGTCTTTTGAATTATGTTAGGGAGCAATGACTGCTAACCAGTAAGAGGCATTGTAGTTGTGCATTTAAGTAGCTATACAGCATACTGTAACGCTTATGTAAACAAACCACTTCTTAAAATAATAAAAATCACACATTATGAATTTTATACTCATAGTTTTTACTATGAAAAGCATAGTGTTTTGTAGGATTTCTATTAAGCTGTTTTTTGATGGAAATTAGAATTTTGTTACTGTATTTAAATGGCATACTGTTTGCTATTTACTTAAATAAAACTGCCACCGAGTCCAGCATTTTGGAAAACTTGGGATTTGGGGGATGGTGGTGGTGTTGGGTGAACTTTTTCTGTGGTTTTTTTTTTTGACCTAAATTGCTTTTCATTTAAAATTAACTTAATACAGGGTGGGATTAAAAGTATTTTTGGTCATAAGTGGCCAGACTTTCAAAGGCACTGCTTTACCTAACAGCTCAGGTGCAAGCTTAATGTGTCTTCTGCGGTAGAGCTGACTCTATTACGCCCTTTTTATTCGTTCGATGGAAAATGATCATGAGCTTTCCTGCTTTTCCAGTTCTCAGGAGCTGACTGGATTTTGACTTAGTCTGAATGAGAATTTTTTTTTTTTGTTGCCTGCCAGCTAAATTGAGGTCTGAAGGAATTCAGGCAAAAGCTGTTTTTGTTTAGCAGAGACCGGAAGAGCTTAATTTAGAAAAACAAATTCCAAATTTGTACAAGTAATAGTTTTTGAGTTTGACTTAAAAAGCTGACTCAATTCCCTCTTACATAAATGGTTCATTAAGATGATACTAACCATTCTGAGTATGAATTATTTGACTCTCTTTTCCCCTTTTGGAACAAGTCAGTTTTGAAGCTGAAACGCTGTCTGAGGAAATAACTGTTTTTTTTGTTTGTTTGTTTGTTTTGGTATTTTCCAAAGTTACTGTAGCTATTTCTGGGTTAAAACATTTTGCCAAGTTAATGGTTTTCATTCCAGAAACTGGACTTGTTATATTATAACAAACAGCATCGTTTGCTGACCCCAAAGGACCAGAAATGATAGCAGGGCAACACGCATAGACTGCTGCCTAGTATCTGCATCCAGCCAGCTACTGGTGATCACGGCAAGAGGAGGGGAGTAGCACGCACCTAGTGCTGGCTAGCTCTTCAGCCCCTCGAAGAGCTTGAACAGACACGAGAGTTGGATGTCTCCCAGTTCCGAACTTAGCTAGACCAAAACACAGTACCCTCTGTGTTTTGTTGCACTTTGAGGACTTACTGATGGAGTAAGGAATTTATTTTTGCTTGGGCGACTATGATACAGAAACTTGTCTCACATCTCCAGTAAGAAACCATATCCTTCTGGGAGGGGCTCAGAAGCTGAAGGCTCAGGGGAGGGTCTCTGCCTTTATGGCTCGGCGATTATGGAAAATGGTAGATACCACTGGTGTACACACCGTGACCTTCATGCATGTTTGCATTCTTCCTGTGTTTTTTTTTTCCCCATTTAAAGTGGTATCATCAGAAAGTTTAGCCCATGGTGGCTTTTTCAGATGGTACCTTTTACTTCAACTGAAAAAGGTCTTGTGTAATTTTTTTCCCCTCACCTGGCATTTGGTGCTTCGTTTATTGGTCATGTTGGTGGCACAGAGGGTTCTCTCCTGCAACAAGTGAGGTGTTGCAGGGTTCTGTCAAGATTTCCATTCCTAACTCATTGGTTTTCTATTTTAATATTTTGCAGCCAAGAAGAAAGAGGAAGAAGAGGATGATGACATGAAACAGCTGGAAGCTTGGGCAGGAACCGTGTAACCACAGCAGTAATTGGCTGGAAAAAGACTTTGATTACCTATTCTGGGTGCAAATATGTTGTGTTGAGGAGAAAGCATAAGCAAAATGTCTTTATCTTTAATTTTAACCTGAAGCAGTGGGAACAGCATTGCTGTTTTCTGCATAGCGTGGTCTGCACGAAAGAAAGAAGGGGGAGCAGGGGGAATTGCCTGGAGTTTATACGGTTGAATTTCTGTACAAAGGTATTTGCAAAATCAAACATTCAGCTTTTGGACTGTGCTAATGCCACTGCTGGATCTTCATCTTCAAAAGTTTGGGCCATATTGAATTGAAATAAGCTGAAAAACACTCTGTAATTTTAAGTCAGTTTAAGTGTGTTTAGAAGTCTTGTAAGGCATTTAAAAAAGGAAAAGTCGTAAGCCACCATCGGCTTCTTATTGTGTTTAGGTGCAGGAATGCTTTAGGTTTTTAGTTCTTTGCAAGCTACGTTTATATCCCTTGACTGAAGTGTGGCCAGCCTTGTGTTTGTCACCGCAACAACATAGTCACTATTCCTATTTTAATTGGTGATGATGATTTGCAGTCGACAAATGCTATCTTGGAAGTAGGGAAGATTTAAATTTCAGTTGTACATTTTTCTACATAGCACTACAATGTTTATTGCTTTTTTGTGATAATTGATAACCCATTCAGATACATGCACACAATTATTTTAATTAAGAAACTACTATGGATTGCACTGTATTAAATATCTTGATTAATTTTCATCTGTGACTGTCGTCAATTCCTTATGATGTTTAAGTAATCTGACTCTATTATTTAGGTGCAGTTTGGCCTCTTTCTACATGAGTGACGTATACTCTTTAAAGCTAGTTGAACTTTGGTTGTGTGACTGTAGCTTAGTTGTATAAAACTAGAGTCTTAGCTGAGCAAATTTGCCAGAGGACTCCTATAGCCGTTTTTTCACTCTGATAATCTTCAGGGGCACAGTGTCAAAATCCACACTAAGGAGAAGTGAAAGCTGGATTAATAATGGAAGCAACAGGTTTAAGGACATTGCTGAGAGCCTTGGCTTTATATTTTTTTGTCACAGAAGTGATACCCATTGTGCACCGTGCTAACAAAATGTATTTTAAAAGTTCTAGTATTTTTATAGGAGTTATGACTGACAATCTCAAGTGCAGTGAAGTATCTTAGCAGGAAAAAGAAATCCCATAGCACTGTTAATGGTTTTAAAGTTACTGGTGCAGAAGCTCAGAAACTGTAAGTGACGGAGGCACTGCCTGGCGACCCAGCTGTTTCCTGGGTTGTGTTTTCTTTCATGTTCATTTAGCCAATTGCTTAAACTAAAGGCAGAGCCCAGTTTGCACAGCAAGAAGAAAATGCAATAAAGAGTGAGCGTCATGATTCCTGTTTACTTTTAGCCAGACGGTTAGGACAATCTTGTTTCTTACAACCTATTTTTTCTTGATTTTTTTTTTTTTTTTTGAGAAATGATAGGCTAGTTTCTTAATCCTACAGTTTATTAGTATGTATGAGGATTGGTCACCCTCTTTCTGCTTTGAATATCACTGAATTCCTTGACATTTTGCATGCTGTCAGTGAATAGCAAAAATTCTTAGAGTAAAACACTTTTCTACCTTGCTCAGGCTCATTCTGTGGACAAAACTTATCTGTGAAGAACACCAAGATGTGGCGCAGGAGGAAGCAGTTAACTGTGAGCAGGCTTTCTGCAGCTGTGCACTCAATGCCCGGGGTTTTTCCCTTCGTAGGAGAGGCAGTCTAGTTCCTCATACCGAACTGCCATCAATTAACTTGCCCTCATTGGGCACCTTAGTTTGCAGCTGCATCAGTGTTTTCCTGTAGATCTGCTGTTAATTTTTGAAGGAGGCAAGCAGAAAACGGATCCAGGTATTTTCAGATTTAGGTTAAAGCTGGTTTTGTTCCAGCCGAGAAGTTTGAAAAGCTGCGTTGCTGTTGCATGTGTGTGTGATACTGGCACAATTAAAGTAGGGCAAAAACGTAGTCCAGGCTGATGGACCTCATCACAGCTTTGCCCTTGTAATGTTTTCAACCTTTTACAGAGGGGGCGGCTGTTGCCTCTGTTACGCAGGAGACCAGGACGTTGCGTTTGTACTTTGACCCTAGGGACGCGCAGTGCTTCCACCAGGAGTGGCAGGGAAGCATTTTGTATTTATGCTGCGTGTTTGGGCTGGGGGAGCTGGGAAAGAAATCGCTGCACCGTGGCTGCTTAAAGGCTCAGGAGCTCATCACCCGAAGTACCTGCTCACCCTGCTCTGCAGGTAGAAAGCAACACAACGAGCGCTTGCAGGAGCTGCACCAGCGAGTGGCCGAGAGCGCTGTGCTTTCAGCAGTTCTGACTACAAACCTCAGCACGCGCCCTCCCCGGGGCTGCAGAGCGCTTGTGTCGGTACAGCAGGCCGACCGTTCCCTCCCAGGAGCAATGAAAATCCATCGCTCCGCCCAGTATTGCTTGATGGGAATGAAATCATTCTTTAGTGTTATTGGATCTTTACCTTTTTAGATGTATAAATGTCTTTTGTGCCTTTCCTGGTCTTGTCTCCAACAGATACTCTTTCTCGCACTCGCTCCCCACCAAGCGTTTTTCTGGGCATTCTCCTCTCCCTGAGTAGCTCCTGCCTGTGTCTGTGGAGAGCACGGAGTCCGGGGGCATTTTGGCCTTGGTGGGCTTTTCCAGTTTTGATAACTGATGTGAACAAAGGTGCTGAGGGGCTGTCCCGGCCGTGTTTGTCTGTATTGCAACAGGAGGGAGCAGGGACGCTTTCGCAGCGCTCCTCAGGAACTGCTGCGCCCTGCGCACGCACGGGGCATGGCACTTCGTTTCAGAGTGAAAGCCGGTGGCTGTCACTCACCGGCATAAATCGGCTGCCACGCTTTCCCTGGAGGCTTCCTTTTCCCGCTCCAAAACGTTCCCCACCTCTGTCACTCTCCCCTCCCAGTGGCATCTTAGGTACATCCAGAGAGCTCCCCGACCCGCCTCTGGCCCCGGTGCACATCGGGGGGACAGCTGAGCATATGGCACGGCCACCTTGACCCTGCTCCCAGCTCTCCCGAGAGCACCCATGTCCCCCTGGGCCGGGGGAGCTGCCCTGAGCATCGCTGGTGCCAGGCGAGCGGCCACCCGCACGGGGCAGAGCCCCTCGGCCGCGGCTCTCCGGGAGCACTGCGCGGGTACGGCAGCGTGTGACAGCCTTCTGGGTTGCTGTGGCAGTGTCACCTCCTCCACAGAGATGCCGTCACCAGCTGGAACTCTCTCTAATGCCTTTGCAGGCGTGTATTTAAATCTCAACCCTTTCATTAAAAGTCATCAGCCTGTTGAAGCCTCTGAATGCGGCGTATTTATGAAATTAGCCTGCCTGTAAGAATGCGTTTCTTCTCAGTGAAGAGGTGTAACACCACTAATCGATGTAATAGGTTGAACCCTTTTATTATGGCTCTGCTGAGAGGAGCTGGAGTTTGACATTTGTATGCTGTGCTCACAGCTCCCTTTCTCCCCTGCTAGTTATTTTTATCGTTATTTTGGTTCTTATGACAAAATTGCACTCTGCTCATCTGGAAAGCTCTCCCTCCTCTAAATCCTGCTCGCGTTCAGCTTATGCTCAGCCCTCTGGCAAGTAAAAGAGCTCTCTTGATTTAGTTTTCAAACATAAAGGTCCATTAAATCAAAGTGATGCTTTCCAGATCCTGTGGCTCTCAGCAGCCCATCCTAGCCTCCATCCCCTCCCTCTGGGCATCTCAGCTCTGCTGGGCGTCTCCTGAGCCTGGAGCTGGCCGGCCAGCAGGATTTTGAGGCCACATTTTGGGACGTTATTGGAGGTTTCCCCTTGTCTTGCCTGTATGCTGGGGACCCCGTGATGTCCTTCCACACATCTCGGAGCTCTGGCCAAGAGCATCCCTCGTTGGCCCTCCCGTGGGTGCAGAGGAGGGATGGTTGGCTGTTTCCAGCTGGGTCTGGGGCCACCTCTTGTCACCTTTCTGCTGTTCTCAAGTTTCTCCTGCCTTTTAGTGTTTGCTTGCACTCGTGCTCCTGTTCTCGCTACCTGGCATGAAGTCCACCGTCCTCCTCCGTGACCACCTCCATGCAGGAGTGAGCTCCACCGAGGGATCAGGAGGGCGGTCAGCGGGCAGGAGGGGCCCGACCGGCAGGGCCAAGCAGGGGGCAGGCGCTGATCTCTGCTCTCTGGTGACAGCGACAGGACCCGATGGAACGGCACGGAGCTGTGACAGGGGAGGGTCAGGCTGGGTGTTAGGAAAAGGTTCTTCACCGAGAGGGTGGTCGGGCCCTGGAACAGGCTCCCCAGGGCAGTGGTCACGGCACCGAGCCTGCCGGCGCTCAAGGAGCATTTGGACACCGCTCTCAGATGCAGGGTCTGATTTTTGGGTGGTTCTGTGTGGAGCCAGGAGTTGGACTGGATCCTTGCCTCTTCCGACTCAAGATGCTGTGTTCTATTTAGGAAACATGCTCTGAAAGTTTACTAACTTGCTCGTGGTTTAATAAGGGTATTGTAAGCAAGAGAGAGGCACAGATAAAGATACAAATCCACCTCTCTCTTAGGAGTACAGGTACCAACAGTAGACGCAAAACACCATTAAACTTCTTGGTCAGGCTGATGGTTGGATGCGATGATCTTTAAGGTCTTTTCGAACCTGAATGGTTCTGAGTTCTCTCAAATCAGCAGCTCCAGCCCCAGCGGTGGGAATAGCTGACCCCTGGACTCAAGTACTGGCACGAGAGAGGAGGTGGTTTTGGGGGTCAGGTGGAACTGAGACTTCTTTGGGGTTCCGGGTAGCAGCATCCTGCCTTGAGGATGTCCCAGGCACCAGGGGCCAGGCTGGGCTATCAAGTAGAGGTACAATTAAAAATGTTGTCCTGCTGCCCTGGGCTGTCCTGTCTTCCACTGTGCTTGCACACACACGTGTGCTCACATCTCCCTCTCCCTGCTCAGCCTCCTGCAGAGACCATGAAAACACCGCTTGCGAGCAGCGTTGTCGCACAAGAGGATCAGCTCAGCTGAAACCATCGGAGTGCAATATCGTGCTTGAACACTTGGAGGCAAAACTGCATCTCCAGACAGACGTGCGGACACCGCACAGCTCCTGCTGCACCTCCCTGCCCAGGGCTGCGATGCTGAGGGCACCCCGGGAGCCGGGGATCGCTGCTCTCGCCCTGGCCCCAAGGCAGTGCTGCCCGTCGGCCAGGCTCCGGAGGCACGTCCCAGCAGGTTCTGCAAGCAGAAAGCAGCTTCTCTCTCTCTCCTGAACTGCATTAAATTCCTGTAAAGTAGACACCAATGTTTGAAGCGTGGAGAATGCCTGCGAGGGGGTTGCTGGCTGCCAACCGTTCACAAAAAAACACTTTTTCCTCCTGTTTTTTGTTTTCATCTCCCTCTTTCCCCAAGGCTGAAGTCAGGCCTGGGAAACCGCCGGTGCTGCATCAGGGGAGCTCTGGCCATCGCGGCTCATGTCTGCTTCCACGTCCTGAGTGGGTGGTGGGGAAGGTGCCGCTGCCTGCACTCGGGCAGGGACATGGGGCTGCCTGTGGTGGCTTGGCCCCAGGGACACCGCGGGCACCCAGAGGAGCAGCCAGCGGGAGTGGAGGTGCTCTCTGCCTCTCCAGGAACATTTCCCTGGGTCACGGAGGCAGGATAGGGGATCTGTTGTACACTGGGTGTCGTGGAGCACGGTCTCAGCCTGCCCGGGTGATGTCTGTGTTTTCGCACCTTCCTAGGTCCAGCTGTGGGAGCAGCATGGGGAAGGAGCAGTGATGCTCAGGCTGTGACCTTGGCAGGTGGCTGCGAGGCGCGGAGCATCCTGACAACCCGCAGCACCGATGGTGCTCCACGGGATGTGCGTCTCGCTGAGATTTTTGGCTGAAGATCTGCCGTGCGAGACTTTGGTCGGAAGATCGCCGCTGCCTGCAAGACTTTGCTCTCCTCTCCTGGCGGGGCAAACGCCGCGGGGCTGGGCTGTGTTGGAAGTGAGGATGGGACGCTCTGTCCCCCAGGGTGTTTTGGGGGGACACGGCGTGGCTGCGGAAGGCTCCTGGGGAAGGCTGGTCGGGGAGCGCTTGCCAGCAGAGGGCAATGCCGTGATGGATTTCCATCTCCTCGCAGCACTGTAGGTGTGAAACCAGCGCTGGTCCAGCTTGGAAGGGGAAGGAGGTGGCTGCTGGACCATGGTCTCTGGGCAGACGTGACGAGGTGACCCACGCAGCAGCCAGGCAGTGGCACGGCCACAGGAGCTGCTTCCTGGGCAGCAGCGGCAGGAGAAGGGTGCAAACTGGTTGAATGGGGAGCCTCTGGGAGGCAAGGGAGATGCTCTGGGGCCCGGTCCATGGTGTGGGTCAGCACTGTGGGGACAGAGGCGAGGACGTGCCCTGCTGCAGGGCTGGGGTCTCCCAGGGAGCTGTGCACTGCGTCACGTAGGGGCAAAAGCATCCCTCCAGCAGGCAGCGGGAGATGCTGCCGCTCCGCTCGGCCTGCGGGGTGTGTGCGTGGCTGGTGCGAGCTCCATCAGGGCTGAAGCCTGAAGTAGGAGGCTGGGAGCATCCTTGCACTGCGTGTCCGATGCTGCCGCGCTCGGTGATGACAGCGCAGATGAAGAGCGGCCGCGTAGTGCTCGGCAGCGTGACTGTGGCGATACACAAGCATCGGCAGCCCCGTGCCCGCGGTGATCCGCGCTCCTGCCCCGGGAGCGCAGGGCACCAAAGAGGCTCTGATCCATCCCTTGGGCATTCCCAAGAAGCATCCCAGCTCCTCCACCAGCGGTTTGTCTCTACTTTTACTTCTTGTATTCCCCCCACCCATAAAGCTGCTCCTCTCAGTGCTGCCGCAAGCACAGACCTGTCCCCAGACCCAGGAAACCCTGGCCAGGCTCCCACCCTGCCCTTTCCAAGATCGTATTTGTTTTGCTTCCAGGGAAGACATTTGCCTCATTCTTCCAAAAAGATCTGAGCAGGGAGGCCTGCTTCATCATAAATAAAATAAGCACCAGATTCATTACCAAGCGTACACCAGCTCTAGCATCAATTGTGGGTAAAGAGTGTTACTGGCCCTGGATTTCAGGAACTAGCTGGGTTCTTGTCCTGAGCCCTCTTCCTTGCCGTTCTGGGGTGCATCAGTGGATGTTTGATGGCACAGGGGGTTCAGGCTTGTCAGCATCATTGGTATTGCCGATACTGGTTCATCGTTTCTGCTCTGTAGGTGGGGAACCGGCACAGGCGAGAGGGCAGCACAGGAGCCCACTCTGGGGGACCACGGCCACCTTCCCTGCCTGGCCATTGCGCCGCGCTGACCCCCTGGCTGGCAGCGCTCCTCCTGTGCCCGCGGCATTAGCCGTACTCAGGACGCTCAGTCCTTCCTCTCCTTCACCTCTGCTGGGAGGTTAGGAAGGGGAAATTTGCCATATGGTTTCTTAATGGCATGTTGCTGTAAGTGGAGCAATTACAGATGCAAATGAACAATTTTACGCACTGAACGTGAAACCCAATGGCTCTTTGCTTCTGTGACACTTTGGCAAATGCCCGGGCGGTGAGGTCATGGCAGGACTCAGCTCTTGGCAAATGCAGCCCCACCGGTGTGCTGGGATGCTGCATCTGCAGGCATCGCTGCCTTCCCCCTTTCCGCCCCAGCAAGGACCCGTGGCAGTGCTGGAGGTGGCAACCTGCTCCCTCCAGGTGTCTTCAAGGTGCCCCAGCCCTCGTGTGCAGCAGGGCAGAGGGAGGGATTGCTGGGCTGACGGTTGTGCTGTGCTGGGGCTTTCTGCAAGTGGTGAGACACGTAACGGTGCTTTCCTGCCTGCTGTTGTCCCAGTCAGTTCCGCTGGGCCGGAGTCCCCCGAGCGGTGATGGCACTTGTCTATCCCTGTCCTTGCCCTGGTCTACTCCTGCTTGACTGCAAAGGTACAGAACGGAAACGCTTGTAATGGCCATCACAGGGACCTCCTGGCACTTTTGGGTGCAGGGAGAAGGCAGAAAACCTCCCAGCCCCAGGGCTGAGGAAGGCTTTCATGCCCACAACCCTGCGTGCAAGGAGAGCAGGAGCATGCAGGACGTTTCCCGCGGTCGGGCTGTGAAGCACAACCTTGGTGGCAGCAGCCCCCGCCCTGCGGTGCCCTGCGCCCTCCTCCTGCTCGAGAGAGCTGGGTCCTCCGCAGCCCAGAAGCACTGGGCCATGCTGCTTGCGGGGCTGGGACCATGGCGTGTGCTATTTTTCGGAAGGAAGAGGCATGGGGAGGGCACTGGGATGGGCTGCGTGGAGCGATGCTGGTGGGTGCACACGGGACGTCACCCAGGGCAGCGAGTGCGTCCCCCTCCTCTGCTGCTCCTCTGTCCCCGAGCACTCTGGAGCAGCAACATCTCGCAGCACCGTGCCCAGCCTTAACAAACCCAGGAGACACCACGCAGAACACCAGAGGTCCACAGGTGTCCCGTGTCACCCTGGGGGAATTTTGTCACCCTTTGCCTTAACAGCCTGCTACCCACAGGCACGGAGTAGGCGTTAAAGCTCTGCGATGGGACATGCGTCCTGCAGCCTGAGGAGGTGTTTCGGGGGGGGAGGGGCAGGCAGAGCCATCTGTCACTGCTTTCTAATTAACGCTGGGTTTGATATGATAATTAAATCTGACTTTTGCATTAATTTTTTGCTAATTATTTACAAAAATGTTTGGGATAATTGTCATCATTTCACACAGAAGCGATACGCAGCACCCAGCTGGTGGGCAGAAAGTCTGCGTGTGGCGATGGCCTCGAGGGCGAAGCTACCGGCAGCAGCCCCGTTATCTCCCTGGGGAGTTACTGCGGGGGTCTGGGGGTGCCAGTGCCTGGGGAGTGATCGACCTGGGTTGTTCTCCTGGTGCTGAGAGCGAAGGAGTCCCCAGGGACAGCCCGCTGGGATGGGGGGGCTGGCTCCTGCCCTCCTCATGGCCAGGGTGAGAGATTGGGCACAATGGATGGGTTGATAGATGGATGGGTGGATGGGTGGATGGATGGATGGGTGGGTGGTTGGATAGATGGATGGATGGACGGATGGGTGGACGGATGGGTGGATGGATGGATGGATGGATGGATGGATGGGTGGATGGATGGGTGGACGGATGGGTGGATGGATGGATGGGTGGGTGGGTGGATGGATGGATGGATGGATGGATGGATGGATGGATGCTGATGTCAGGACCCAGCCAGGCTGCAGTTCAGCTTGGGGAAGCGGTACGGGGCTCAGCAGACCCTTGGGCTCACATTGCTGGGTCATGGCTTGGCATGGGGGCAAATCCTGCACCTGCAGCTTTGGGTGCCTCCCACGCCAGCACTATCCAGGTGCCACATGCAGGGAGGGGAAGGAGGACCCATGGGTGCCCCCCACCTTGTGGGTGTGCAGAGCACCCGGCACAGGAGGCAGGGCCGGGAGCCAGCCCAGGGCTGCCACCACTGCAACCTAATGTGTAGCCCGGTTTTGAGCATGAGGGGCTGAAATATCAGGGCTCCAGCCAGGTCCGAGGGAGCTGTGGAGATGTGGGCCCTTGTTTCTGAGGTGAGACATCTGCTATTTCCAGCGACGGCATTTAAACGGGCTGCGATTACAGGAGCTGCTGTTAGCATTAGAACCATGGGGATAGAGGGACCAAGCATCCCAAGCTTTCCGCGGCAAAGCCAAGCAAGAAGGTGCCGTCCTGATGGTTCCCTTGGGCTGGGATGTCTGCTCTCCCTGGGGACCACCTCCTTGGGACCCCTGTGGCCGTGCTCCACCGCTCCTGCCCGGCCTGTCCCCATACCCAGTCCCCTCGGGTGCCGGCACCACGCCATCAGCAAAGCCCAGTCCCACCGTGGGAACGTCCTTCCCTGGGATGGACTTGGACAGGTTCAGCCCTGGTGCTGCGGAGGGAAGCGCTACTGGCAGGCTGCCGGCCCCCCGGCAGTTCCGTGGAAGGATGCACCACCATTATTTTATTTTTATGTGTATCTGCATGGAAATTTGTTGGATGGCCTCAAATGGGAGCTCTGCATCGCACTGTGGTCACCCAGCCTGCTGAAGCATCACGGTGAGCCCCGTCCCATGAGCAAGGATGGCAGGAGCACTGTGAAATGCACAGTTTAAAGCTGTGCAGAACAGCTGTGGCAGATGTTTAAGCAAGTTTTCCACCACCCAGGGTCAATTTTAGAACAGAAATGTTTAAATTAAGATGTGATTCTCACGTGCTGCTTTTGTGGCTCCTCTGCCTCCTTCCCCACGGGCTGGGAGGGCAGAGCAGGCAGGGTCAAGCTGCTGTCTGTGCACCGCGGCTCCGGCTGTTGCTTTTCCCTTCATTAGCATGAAACGAGTGTGTGGATTAGCTCGCCCTGCTGAGCGTATTATGGGTTGCCGGTTTTCTGTACTAGCTGGCTCTACGGCTGTACAATGTGTAATTCACGATCAATTTACCTGAAGTTAAAATACAAAGGAAGGGAGGAAAAGAAAAAAAAGGCTTTTCAGCTTAGCAGCTGGTAATGCCTCAATAGCCACCACTGTGGGCTGTCAACCGCACTTTACAATCCAATATCTGACATTATTTCTTAGCCTCACTCAGTTCAGTTTCACCTCCATCCTGGGCAAATATTGACAAAGCTCTCATAATCCCGCTGGTGCCATTGCAGAGAACTTTATTTCGTTTACAGAGTGCTTGGTACCATCTCAATGCCCTGGATGGGAGGCAAGAGATAGGAGCATGAAGTTAAATTCAAAGGGTACGAGCAGCAGCTTACAGACCCCCAGACAACCCAGACGTCCCCCAGAGGGGATGCCCGGCCTGGGGACACGCTGGGTGGCACGGAGCAGTGCTGTGCCAGAGCACGGTGAGAGGCAGCATTGCTCAGGCTGGCGAGTGGTGAGAGTTTTGCTTTGATATTCGTGCTGGGAGGGTTTTTAGCATTGGCTTTCGGTGAGCATGCCAGATGCTCCCACATCCACCACTGTCATCGCTCACCTCTGTTTCAGCGTGCGCGGGCGGTGCTGCGTCAGCTCCACGTGTCCCCTGGACTGGTGGAGGTCCCCACCACTCCTGCTGGGGACAGACCTTGCTGCGCCTCTGGGGCTCGGTGAGCACGGTGACATTGTGGGCATGGAGAGCTGGCTCCAGGCTGATGTCTTGAGCTCGAGCCAGGGGTTTGGGGTAAGACAAGGAGAAGGTCTTCACTCATTTCTGCTTCTGCACAGGGTGGCGATGGGTGCACGGTGCCTGTGCTGAGCTGATTTCTCATTCAACAAGGTTCAGCAGCAGCCAGTGTTCAGACCCCGCTTCTTGTCCCTCGGGCACCAGGGACGTCGTGAATGGCTTTTGGTGCATTGCTCTGCACCCCATCGGGTAGGGCTGGGCTGGTGCTCGATCCTGGACATAAAATCTCAGCATTTGAATGGGAAAGACCTGGCCCAGCTTTGCTCTTGGGAAAGCTGTGTCCCCGGGGTGCCACAGCAAAGCTCCAAGCAAAGGGACCTTCTCTCCCAGGGTGGCCACCACAGTGTCACCCAGTGCCACACCACGTGTCCCACCTCGGAGAAGTGACCATGCCACGGGTGGAGCTGCCTCTGCATGGCTCTGTGGGGCTGCAGAGGGGCAGAGCTGGAGTTTTGTCCCCGAGGCGTTACTTCTCCCATCAGCCCCTTGTGCCCTGCCCAGTGTGGGAGCTGCTCCATCCCCAGCAGTGCCCGAGCCTGAACCACACCTGCCTCCAGTCATGCTTCCTATTTGTCAGCATCAAGAGTGCTAAAATCACCCTCCTCCATCAAAAAATGTGCTTTCTATGCAGCAAGGCAACTGGATTTCTCATCTACACCATCCGCAGCATCTTCTCCCAACCCGAATCCTGCCGCAGCACGCACCCGAGGGAGCAGTGCTGGGGCACTGAGATGGATGTGCTGAGCCGGCAGTGATGGATGGACGGGACGGATGGCGGGAGGGTGGCAGTGGAAGAGAAAGCTGATCTCAATCGACTGGTTAACGACTTCATAAAGTCAGTGACTTGTTGGCAGCTCATTTTTAACAGCAGCACTCCTGTGCTTAGCCCCAAAGCCAGCTGCCTGGGAAATTTGAAACTCAATAAGCGGCTCTGAGTCTGAAAGCAAGCTCAGTGTGAATCAAATTGCTGTCTTCCCTGCACCCCGTCCGCGCTCTGAATGCCTGATCCCTGCCATCTCAGGGTCTTGGTGGAGGAATAGTGCTCTTCCATGTGGTGTTAGCGTAACACGAGCCCTAGATTAACCTGGTGGAGATCCATGGGAGCTGGTGACAAACGGCAGCTGTGGTTTGACATCGACACAGCATTCATTTTCATGGCATGACATGAATCTGACCCCATGGAGAGTGACTCCCCCCTCTGCCTCTGTTCTACCCACAGTGGGAGGGATCCTTTCTTGTATTGCTTATCTACAGCACAGGTATTAAAACACTCATAATATTGTAGAACACAGAATGGTTTGGGTGGGAAGGGACCTCAAAGCCCATCTCATTCCAACCCCTGCCACGGCAGGGACACCTCCCGCCAGCCCAGGCTGCCCACAGCCCCAGCCAGCCTGGCCTTGAGCACTGCCAGGGATGGGGCACCCGCAGCTCCTCTGGGCACCCTGTGCCAGGGCCTCACCACCCTCAGCATGAAGAATTTCTTCCTTATACCCAATCTAAATCTACCTTCTTTCACTTTAAAACTGCTGCCCCTTGCCCTGTCACTACAGGCCCTGGTAAGAATTTTTTTTCCATCTCTCTTGCCTTTATATATGGAAAGCCCACAGTGAGGTCTCCCCGGAGCCTTCTCTTCTCCAGGCTGAAGAACCCCAGCTCTTCAGCCTTTCGGCACAGGAGAGCTGCTCCAGCCCTTGGATCCTGTTTGTGGCCTCCTCTGGACCTGCTCTAACAGGCCCACCTACTTCTGTACTTTAGGTGGGCTCTCATGAGAGCAGATATAATTTAATCATAATAATATAGTTTATTCTTTTTAAAGCCCCATTGCACTGCTTGGTAAGATGCTGGGTATCACCACTAATCTACCTGATCTCTGCTCATTTAATTATCTTATTCCACACTCTCCCTCTCCCACCCTCCAGCTCATCCACAGCCCATGGTGGCTTCTCAGCATGGGGAGAGTTGCTGGAAAAGCCTTTACCCTGCAGCTCCAGCTTCATCACCAGCTGCAGACCAGGACTTTATGGTCTCATTTGAAAGCATCACCATAAATGCTTTAAAGACTCGTCCACCTGCCTGCATCCTCTCCAAGTCTCCCTCCTGTAACACCCCCATGGAGCAGCATAGCTTCTACTGCAGAGGAGGTTCTAAAAAAACCAGGGTAAAATAGTAAAAATGACATCCTGCTTTGCCCTAAGTTTATAACTTATTTATGGACACACGCAGAAAGCATTTCCCTGTTTAATCAGCCAGCTGCCAGCAGCCCGGTGGCGATGGGCTGCGTTATGGAAATGCAGGGCTGCATCTGTGGCGAGGTGCTGGCTGCAGAAGAAAAGTCTCTTCAGCATGGCAGTGTGCGGTAATACATACTAATTAAGACAAATGTAATTACCCAGGCTGCAACTCATACTTAATGAATTAGAACCAAAACATGGCAAACATGAAGAGAGAGGAAAAAAAAAAAGGCTCTGGGCTTTGAAGCATGCAGAGCCCGGTGCAGGAGCTCAGGCATCATTTCAAGCTGGCATCCCATGAAGCCCCCAGGGTGGTGTCCGAGAGCTCATCCTGGTCACAGCTCAGCGCGCTGGTGCTAGCGCGGACGGCGGGGCTGGTACGGCGACCTGCCTCTCGCTCCCTTCCCCAGCTCGGACAAACTGCTGCCAGCTTGGTGTGGTGCAGCCAGAAGCCTGGTTCAAGGAGAAGGTTTTTTGGGGAAACAAGACGCATGGCACCTCTCTGTTTGGTATAAACATCAGAAGGAAACACTGAATATGACACGGAGAATTAAAACTATAAAAATCTGCACCGTGAGGAGAGCTGGTGCCAAATGGTTCTCTCGAGGGAGGTAATGTCCCTTCCCACTTAATTTCTTAATAAATCCGTTATGATTAATGCCGTTACAGAGGGAATACTGTTATTACAAATACATCGGTGATGGCAGAGCTGCAGAATTAATAGCACTGGGTGCCACTTATCTAATTAGTGGGTGTTTTCAACAGGACCATTATTCAGATGCATTAAACCAATGCCTTACGTCACGTTGTCCTCCGGGCTGTCTCTGCTGCAAGGAGATGAAATGAGAAGTGTTCTCCTTTTGGCCAAAAGCCACCTCACCTTGCCCCTGTTGTTCAGCTGAGCTGCCTGGTTGTTGGTGGCACCTCTGGAAGCCACGGGCAGCCGGTGGTGGCATGTCCTGTGGTGTTGGAGAGCAACAGCAACGGAGGGAGAGAGTGGGACCAGGACCTGGTGGTTGCAGGTGATCCTCAGCCCTGCAGGGCTGCCCATGCAGGGGACATGAGTGGCCAACACAGACCCGGGCCAGCTTGGGAGGGTGCCGATCCCTCCTTGCAGCCTCACAGCTTCAGGGCTCCTCTGAAGGATTTTCCAACACCTTTTTTGGCTGCTTTTCCCACCTGCAATTAGCAGGAGACCTCCTGAGCTGGGGGGGTTGCTTTGGCTGTTGCTGGTCAGCACTGGCATGCTGGGAAAACTTGACAGCAGGCTGCGTGTTGAGGTTCACTAGGAGAGGGGTAAGTACTTAATGAGCAAACTAGGTTCAAACAGGAGCTGGAGAAGCATCAATGAACAAGAGATGCAGGAGCATCCATGAACATCAATGAACATCGGTGCTGTACTGGTGTCCAGGACCTTGGGGAAATTTTTCTTACCTTGGGAAATCCATCTCCTGTTGCCAAATGGACCTGGGAGCTGTAGGCAGCCTTGGTAGTTATTCAACACATCCCACTTCCAATTGAAGTGAAGACCACGTGGGGGTGAGGAGGCCACCTGCCGTAGCTGGCACGGCCTCACCAAGTCCATGCCACTGTCACATCGATGGCCGTGTCCTGCTCAAGTATCGTCAGGCAACACCTTGGCCATTGCTGCACCGGGGTAGTTTGTGCGACAGAGGTCTGCTCGGGGCTGAAAAGCAAGCAAACCCCCTAGTGCAGTTCAGAGGTCTCGCAGATGGCTCAGGGGCAGCTTGCTGGAGAGGGTCACTGCCACCTCGCCGAGGGCCCGCAGCCAGGCCGGCCCCGTCCCGCTGCTGCCAGCAGTGCCCGGGGCTGTCCCGGGGCGCTCTGGAGGGCCGAGCATCCCGTCACCGCCGGGCTGGAGGCACGAGCTGGCGGTGCTCAGGCCGGAGTGGGACGGCCGGGCTGGCCGGGGCTCGGGGCAGCATTGCCTTCCCGACCCCCCTGCGGCTCCTCACGGATGCTGCCACTGCCGGAGGGCTCCTCGCAGTGGTTTCCAATTAAGACCTACTTAAAATTCAAATGCAAATACATTTTTAATTTCCTTAATTAAAATTATTTTCTTGTTAGAACTGAATAATGGGCTTTGAAGAACAGAAATGACGAGATGTGCCTGGCCGCATTGGAGGGGATCGAGGTGCTGGGGCCGTGCCTGTGGGTTCGGGGGGCCGGAGCTCAGCATCCCTTGCACCTCCAATTCACCCAAGTGGATGCTTAGAGTGATATTGCAGCAGCTCCTGGTTTTGCAAAGGTCGAAGGTGATGGATTGCTTCCAACAGCCCCAGAGCTGCACGGTTTGCCCAAGCAAGGTCCAGAGGGGGTTTTCTGGTTTGCTGACTGGTTTCCTCAGTGTGACCATTGTGTTGGTGAGATGCAGGACACATGTACCAGGACTCTGCTGTAAAGTGAATGCAAACAAACAAACAAAAAAGGTAAGATATGTAACTGATCAAAAAGCATTTAATCTGCTCTTGCTGCCCATGCACACCGCAGTGCCTGGACTCATGGACAGGAGATGCTGTAGCAAAGAGGCAGATTAGATCAGCTCTGCACTGTTCTCATCTGGCTGAAGGTCTATGGAGTGAAGCAGAGGTGCTCAGACTCTGAAACGTCACTGCTGCTCCCTCTGTGACTCTCCTATCTGTTCCCAGTATCTCCCTTGCATTGCCCTGTCTTAGGAAGCTTTTAATGTATTTATTTAAATTAATAATAACTTGCCCATTAGAATGCTGCAGATCAATGAGTTATTCTTCAGTGAGGTGAAGAGCCTGACATGTTCAGCTCTGGAGAATTTATTACCTTGTGCATTTGTACCTCTTGCGGCACACTTGTTAGATGCTGTACATAAAATGATTTATACAATCACTGCCACTTGTAGCGATCCAGCCTAGAATAATGAAAGAGCAATTGTGTAAATCATTTATTAATTATTACTGAAGGATTTATGCAGGTAAGGGGCACCTTCATTTGAATTCTTGGCATTTTTTTACCAGCATTTACTGCATTGATAAAAAAATCCCTGACTAATGCATCCAGCTCACAGGACGAGCTCCTAGAGGTACAGCCAAACCAGTCGCCTTTGCAACCCCTCTAGACCTCCCCAAATAAGAGACGTCCCTGGGTCCCTCTCTGCCTCACTGAGGTTTGGGCATGCAGCCCCTGGTCTGACCACAGCACATCTATGCAAATAATAAGCAGGTATCCTAATTAATCCTCATTTCCAGCCACAGCTGGGATGAGCTCCGTGACGAGCACAATGCCATTTGCTGCAGATGAACTGTGCTTTGGTGGGAATTCAATTACACAATTTTTCCTCTCCGAACATAATGCATTTTGACGATACAGTGGTTTCAGTGCTAATGAGATGCATTTTAACTGCTGTGAAGACTATATTTCTCCCTGCACTTAGTACACAGGATCCACATTAATTACAGTTTCAGTGGAGAAAAATCCCACAGAGTTACTACCTACATTTTACTCCCGGTAATAGCGGTTTCCTCGCTTTGCCAGGAACATTATGGATTCACTTTTAAGTCACATTTTATACCAAATAACTTGATCGTGATAGCAGGGAGAAAACAATTCTGCTGTGCTTCGGCAGCTCGCTCTCCATCATAAAGGGGTCACTTATGGCAGGGCGATGAATCAGATGCATTCGAGTCGGAAGATGCTTGGAATAAAAGCATGTACAGAAGTTGTTTTAGGAGGTTGTGATCAGACACCAGGGGCTCAGTGCCAAGTCAAAGCAGTGGCTGATGGGCTCACCCAAGGGTGCCCATGTCCTTCATCCCTGTGATGGGCACCATGACTGGCACAGCCCCACAGCAAAGTCATGACTTTTATCCCACGGATGGAACTTTTACTCTTTGATTTATTTTTGAGCGTGGAGCTGCTCTGAGTGGGGACCAAGTGGGAACCATGGGGGGTTTCCAGCCTTTTTCTTTGCAACCCTTTCCCTTTCCTCATGCTGATCCAGGCTGGAAAAGCAGAGCAGTTGTCAGCTCTGTGAGCACGTGTTTGGTGAGCCGTCAGCAGCCAAAAGCACCGCTGAGACACTTAATAAAAGATTAATCCAAAGCATTGCAGCGTGTTCTGTGAATCACTCTGAGACCTTCGTTCAGTGCCGAGACCTCATCCATTAGTATCTGGAAGTCATTTTGTAGCCTTCTATAATGCATCTTGGAAACTGTCATGAAAAAATAAAAACAATTATTTCTGTTAATCATTTATGCCTTTAATTAAGAATTTATATATCTCCCTTCACTGGAAGAGCCAAGCCCACAGCCCCATAGCCCAGCTGTGACTGGCACCAGGGCCGGTGACAACCAAGGTGTTCTTCAGCTTGGTGAGGCAATTTGGGTCCTACTTTTGTGGCTGGAGGAAATGGCTGAGCAGACAAGGATGTTATCTGCTTTCGAAACTCTCTGAGTTGTGAGACCCCACCTGCAGGGCAGTGTTCATCTCTGGGGCCCCCAGCACAAGAAGGACAAGAGAAGGCTCCGGGGAGACCTCACAGCATCCTGCCCGTACCCAAAGGGGGCTGCAGGAGAGCTGGGGAGGGGCTGTCTGTCAGGGAGTGCGGTGATGGGACAAGGGGTAATGGTTTAAACCCAGAGGGCAGATTCAGGTTAGGTGTAAGGAAGAAATTCTTCATGCTGAGGGTGGTGAGGCCCTGGCACAGGGTGCCCAGAGAAGCTGCGGGTGCCCCATCCCTGGCAGTGCTCAAGGCCAGGCTGGCTGGGGCTGTGGGCAGCCTGGGCTGGTGGGAGGTGCCCCTGCCATGGCAGGGGTTGGAATGAGATGGGCTCTGAGGTCCCTTCCCACCCAAACCATTCTGTGATTCTATGATTGCGGATGGGTAGAAGTGTGTTACCATGCACCAAGTTGTACTTTCCCATTCAGTTTCCCTGAGGAGAATGTTTTGGGGAAAAAGCAGTGAGAAGAATTTCAACCTGCTTTTTCCTTCATTCCTTCTAAAAATAATGCTCTTTTCCCAAAATATATATATATATTTTTTTCCTTTGACATTGGTGATTAAAACACAAACAGGGGCTCGAAGCCCTTTTGTGCCCATATTGCGGGCTCCTGTTTGCTGACCACAGCAAGGGCTTGTTTAAGGGGTGACCGGATTTTCCAGAGTCCTTAGCAGCTCTGGCATGCTGGATGCTTCTGGAGATGCGACAACCAGACCTTGAAAATCCGAGTCCTTTTGAAACCCCAGGGCCGTGCTTCAGGCCGTGATGCGCTGGTGCCTGGCTCTGCTTGGCACTTACAGGGGTGGAGGTTGCACCTTAAATACATCTGTGGTGTCCTCTGCAGTGGCTACAACCAGAAAAGTGCAGATTTTGAGAACCGTAAGGCACAAGTCTCCAGGAATCCCGGGACTCCAGGAGCCATCGCATCCCGAAACTCAGGGAAGGGGATGAGATCCGGGTGCTGGCCATGGCCCAGGCGCAGCGCACTAGATGGAGCTGCAGGACTGCTGGCTGCCCGCTGGCCCAGCTTGTAGCCCAGTGCAGGAAGGTGGCCGGACACCGGGGTGTGATGCAGGTGACCTGCATGGGGACATCGGTGGCCACCCTGCTCACCCCAGCAAAGCCCCCAGGTTATCTGATCTCGTTGGATGCCTGCTCTCGTTTGGCTCCCTGCAAAGGAAAATCTCCAAAACGACTCTGAGCTGAGGATATCATTTTGCAGGCACTGTAAGGTGGATCCTTTTTTTTCTCTTTAGCAAGACTCAGTGGAGGAAGTAAGGACTTTTGACTCATCTGGATCTGTTTGGCATCTGAGCCTTCTTTTCTGGGAAAGCCCTGCTGGTCTCACTGGGCTGGCTGGGGCTCGCGCAAGGCCAGGGCTTGCTCTCTGCGCCCAGAGGGGGCAGCTGGGCCGGTGCCTTCACCACAAGAGCACTCGCTGCCCACTTGCTCCATTCCATGCTGTTATCCTATCCCACCGTTGGAGATGCTGCCTAAAATGCTGCTTCCTCTTCTCTCTTCCGCCATCAACCCTCTCTTTGGTCACCCCATGGTAGAGGTAGGAGCGTGCCCTCCTCCTCCATCTCAGGGAGGGTGAAGTGCTGGTAGATGTTGCCTTCAGCTGGCCCCAGGCTGAATATCGCTGAGATGTGGTATGTGAAGTCAGGGTAACAGCACCAGCATCTCATTTGAGCTAGAACATCATCACGGGACCCAATGCTTTTATGTTGCAGCAGGTTCCCTTTGCCAGGCTCCACTATGCCCCCCCAGCTCTGCTGGTGCAGCCCAACTGGTGGGGGTGAGGCTGTGTCCCCCTGCCCCAGCCAACGAAGCTGCACCCACCAAAACGCATGTCAGGATGCCATAGGGCTGCCGTAGGGCTCTCTCCGTGGGGGACATCAACCAGGTGATAATGGCTGAGGCACTGCTGATGGCATCAGCTGCATTTTTGCAACGGGGATGTCTATTCTGTGCAAGCAAAATGGGCATGGGGAAAGTCATGGCTGCTGAAGAGGTTTTGCAGCTCATAGATAAAAACTGAATGAGGGGGAACTCATTTCAGATATAAAAACACAGAAATACCCAGAAGTAATGGGAAAAAAGCAGTGAAAAATGAAGCTGTGTTAATTTGTTTGAGGTTAGAGATTTCCTTGTTTCTTTAAAACAACAACAACAACAACCAACCAAACAAACAAACAAAAAACACAGCTTGCTAACAATTTCAAGTCGTTCAAATTCTCCTTAAATCTCTGACTTGGTAGGCACTCGCGATGGTTTAATGGCAGCCAACAGGAAGCCCTGGGCCAATAAGTATGGAGACGGTGACGAAAATGCATCAGGTGAGTGGTGATGGTAGAGCTTTTCATCATTTCTGAAGTCCTTGGGTGCTCAGACATGCAAGTTCACTGCATAAGTTTTACTTAAAAGTCCATTTATAAGAGACTCAAAAAAAAGAGATTGCTGCTTCTTGAATAGGGAAAATGACTCCCGCAGTGAGGCTCTGGCTGGCTGTTGTTGCTTGTGTGGCTGAGGCTGTGTGTCCGCGTGCTAAGCTTAACCACGGGTCTGTGCTTGTGTGGCCTTCAGCTGTGTCTCAGCCCAGACTCTGCTCCCACATGAGGCTCAATGCCAGAAATTTCCAACGACCTTTTATTTTTGGGTCAAACTTTGACAGTTTTGTGGTTGTTGCTTGGACCACAGAAATCTTTCATGGGAGTGTGTCAGCTGAGGAAACCTTTAATCAAAGCGATGTCCTGGCCAAGGATGGGGGAGGCAGCAGCTGCTCCTTGGAGTGGAGGCTGGCCCCTGGGTAGTGCCCGGCTCCTAGCATGGTCGGAGACGGTCCCAATGTCTGGTCTCCCCTTGGGTGCTGGTGAGCAGAAGCCAGCAGGATTTTCAGTTTGGACAAACGGCTGGTTGCCTGTAGTTGGGCTGTGAGTTTGGCTGAGGTCCTGCAGTGCAAATCCTGCCCCGCCATGGGTGCAGAGCAATGTCTCACCTGCAGACACTTCCGCTTTTGGTGACTGTTGAGCTTCTGCAGGGAAGTGGACCTGAAGGGCCATGAGGTCAAGTCCATCCCTGTGTCCTAAGTCATCCCAGATTGCTCTACTCCCTTCCATCCTTTTCTCCCCCCAGATGTAGATCTGCTTCAGGGTCTTTGTTGAAAAGAAATGGTAGCCATCTGTTAGGCCTCCACGAACTCTTATTTTAATTTTCATTTCCACATGCTCTGCAATAACCATATCTTCTGGGAAGAGAGAGTACCTTGCAAATGCCATATGTCCAGAGTTGTTCCCACTGTAGTTCCCCAAAAGGAATGAAAATCTCATAAGCAACCTGGCTCACCCTGAGTACCAACCTGGTTTCACTCACCAAAGGGGAATGAATAGTTTATGTCTATTTCAGAGAAGCGGCTGTGGTTTTGATATTTCTGTGAGATGAATTGAACCATGACAGGTTTTGTGGTTCACCAGCTCCAGAGGTCTGGCCATAGAAATTTTTCCTCTTCTGATACTTGAAAGCAGATGGCAATTTATTCAGTAGTCATGTTGGAATAATGTGTGTTTCTGTGCCTCTGTATATGGATGGTCAATAGGGAGCATTCCATCTTCATGTAATTTTAGATATCTTAGAGGATCTGAATGCAAAACCCTGCACTTGGGGATTTTGTATAGATTTGTGACCCTCTTTGGAGGAACTGGAGTCATAAAGTAGTGACTGGAATTCAGGGGGACATAAATATCATATTTTCATCTGTGGCAGCTATAACCTTGCTTGAATATTGTTCATGTTATTTAGAGGGAATACGGACCCATTTGGCTTATTTCATCAACCTGAAAGTTGCAAGACAGGATGCAGGAGGGAGCGCTGATAATGGAACAAACTGTGCAAAAGATCTGAAAAGGCAACTGCATGTCCTCTGAGAGAAAAGTGTTATTTTCTGGCCTTTCTAGCAGGCTATTTATGGAGGAATGGGTGTTTCTGCACTCTTTGGAGCAGGGCTGGTGGGAAGAACCATATTTTTGCCTTCATCAGAAAGCATCATGTAATGTTTTACTGACCTTTAACTGGGATGAGCTGGAAGTCCAACTGAAGCAGCAGGGAGTGATGGTGTCCACAGACAGAGACTAACTGGGGTGCTTGGAAGGGGTTAATGCTGGAGTGGAGATCTAGAGAGTCCTGGCTGTGCTGCCAAGTGACAAAATGACTGGTCCATGGTCTCAGCAAGGACATATTTGGGCCCCTCACTACAAGAAAGACATCGATGCCCTGGAACGTGTCCAGAGAAGGGCAACGAAACTGGTGAGGGGTATGGAACACAAGCCTTATGAGGAGCGGCTGAGGGAGCTGGGATTGTTTAGTCTGGAGAAGAGGAGGCTCAGGGGAGATCTCATTGCACTCTACAACTTCCTGAAGGGAGGCTGTGATGAGGAGGGGGTCGGCCTCTTCTTCCAGATAACTGGTGATAGGATTCGAGGTAACGGCCGCAAGTTGCGCACGGGGAGATTTAGATTAGATATCAGGAAAAACTTTTTCTCTCAGAGAGTGGTCAAGCACTGGAACGGCCTGACCAGGGAGGTGGTGGAGTCACCGACCCTTGCGGTTTTTAAGAAGCGCCTGGACAAGGTGCTACAAGATATGGTTTAGTAGCTTAGTGGGTAGTAGTGGTGATAGGATGACGGTTGGACTAGATGATCTTGAAGGTCCTTTCCAACCTTGTGATTCTGTGATATATTTTTTTCTGTGATATATTGCGACTACAGGCTCAGGTTGGTCCTCCAAGTATGGCCATATGACACATGACTGTCCAGTTCTGGGGCTGTCTGGTAAAAGTGAAGGTCCCATTTTCCATAGTATGAAGTTACCACAGAGAAGGTGAGCACAAGGTAGGTCGAAGACAGGTGCAGTACTGACACACCTTCCTCCTCTTCAAGGTCAGCCATCCATTTTGGGTTTTAGGGAGTCAAATCATATTTATGAATAATTTATTCTACAAACTTTTCAACTGTCAACAAAGTGATTTGTGAACAAATGTTTTCATTACTTGGCTGGCTCTATGGATGGATGAATAATATCCATCAAATAAATTATTCATCTTTTTCTCTCCTTGCCATCATCAGATAAATTCTTTGTAATTTATATTTGTTCATTATTCCTCTGGCTACAAGAAACAGACATATTAGAGGTGGGTTAAGGGCTAAATCTGCTTTATTGAAACCAACGATGAAGTTCTTGCTGATACGGGAGGCTATATCAACACATATCTCATCCCATGTAGTCCTGGTGCCCTCCAAGCAGTGATGCTCAGAGTTGCCCCATGGGCAAAGTCACAGTCTCCTGCTCTGATACCTGATCCCCAGCTCCTTAACTTCCTCTGATAAGTCTGAGGTGTTCTTGGGCTACTCCTTGCCAGAAACTGTGGGTTAGGGATGCTACCCTAGATAGCTGGTGAGTTGCGTCCTTTGGCCTGGTCATGGCTACAGCAAATGGACATGTGTGCTCTTGGAGGGTACAATCCCTTAAAGGCAACTGGTGCACTGGAGTCCAAGGACAATGGAGATGATGGGGATTAGTGGTTATTACATCAACTTTTGCAGCATCTTACATAACCCAGAGGTCTGAGGCTGTGGTCCTTCCTTCCCCAGCTTCCACCTTGCTGCCTCTTCAAGCCGCATTTGCCCCCAGCAAAGCCATGCCAGCAGGCTGGGCCAAGGGGCAGCCACTGCTTGGCAAGGGAGGTTTGCACTTGGTGTCGTGTCTTCCAGGGTCAGGATGCTGCTGGGTCAGGTGGACTTCTGAGTGAGAAATGAGACTGATTAATCTTTTGGCTCCTGGAGCTGGTGGGACTCCATGAGAAAAGGGGCACCAAAGCTGGGGCACCAGGCCTGCAGGGGTCACTTGTGGCAAACTCTGTAGAGGGTAGACTCTCTGGTATCTTCATTCGTGGCTCCAGAATGGTATCTCCATTCTTGACCCTTAAACAGGTCAGTGAGTAGTAGAGGAAAGACAGACTTTTTCTCTTGAACCTTCTGCCTGAAGGGTTGGTGTTTGACACAGTTGGGACTTTGCTGCTTCCTGGCAGTATCCTGTTCAAAATACTCAAGCAACAGGGATACAGGAAGGCTTTCCAGAGATACCAGAGGAGGGAGGGGGAAAGGACTTCATTTGGCTTCCCTACAAAAAGATGTGAAGAAAACTATCACATAGAAGCTGACTGAATGGACAGACATAGGAGATATCTGCTGCTCCTGCTCAGAAGTGACCTTTCACTTGTTCACCTGATTTACAAGCATTATGGTGTTCCATAGCCTGGTGACCGAACCAGTTTCAAGTTTCATACTTCTGCTTTTTTGCTTTATTCCAGTTCTGAAAAGCGTATCTGTGGTTATTTTCTCTTTAAACCACTGGGAAAAGCATCTTTCAATTGCTATCCCATAACTCAAAAAAAATGACCAGACAAAATGTTCTTCGAACCTTTTTCCCTCTCAAAAAAGTTCAGGCAGACAGAAAAAAGTAGAAAATTTCTCCTTTAAACAGTGAATAGCTGGGAAAATATGCAAAAAGCAGAAGTAAAAATGGTGCTTGTTTTGTAACCTTAGCTGGAGCGTGCTGTGCCAGGCACGAGCTTGTAATAGCAGGCTGATCTACATGACATGTTTGCAGACAGCCTGGGAACACAAGAAAGGCTTTGATTTGCATTCACAGCATCCAATGTGACACTCAGCTGAGTGATCAAACAGATACAGGTGTCAGGATTCAACCGGAGAGAAGAAATGACAACTGAAGGAAGAACAATAACTGAGCAATGGGAGGGAGTGCATCCTCTGCAGGCAGGGAGAGGCGAGTGGCTTGGGGAACTCGCTCATTTTGTGCTTCCCAGCCTCTGGTCAAGGCAGGGCTCCAGCTCACAGACCACCCATCAACAACAGAGATCTGGCTTCTGGTTTGTGACTGGTGCTTCATGAAGCTGTGTCTGATCTGGTCCTGGAAGAATGGCCAAGCAAAAATTGCAGAGCTATGGGGCAAACTCCCCCAGCGATCCCGCGACCAGCTTCTCCCAGGGGAGAGGAGGTGATGTGAGCCATACTCTGACATATGGAAGAAACTAGGGAGCAGAGGGGACTATGGTGGAAGGATGGCCAGACTGACTTTGACTGGTCCTGGCTTTGCTCCTGAACTGTTCTGCTCAGCCAGACGTGGTCAGAGAGGACCATGATGCTGAGCACATGAGCCCACAGCTCCCATCCCTGCAGGGAGCCCTATGTGGGCTTTGTGGTTTTGTCGCGGGCAGGGTGCTCATAAATGCACCCTCAGCTGCTGAAATCTGTGCATGTGCTGAAGAAAGCAAATATGGCAATGAGCAGGGGACCTTCATGCCTACAGGACATCTTGGAGTTTGATTTGTGGAGTATTTTTTTTTTCCCTTTTTCCACCCTCCTGCCAGCTGTCTGGTCCAGGGGACACATCCATCTTCATGAGCACTTTTGAGCTCAGAAATGTGTTTCAGCAGGAATCGTTTGTCTTGTGCACCTGTGTGGGATGGGAAGGGAAAGGAGCGGGTCTCTGCTCTGCAGGGGAGTGCTGGAGGGGGATGTTATCCCCTTGCTTTCTGTTTGCCTTTGGCTTGGCACCTGGGGCACCGGCTGCTCTCCTGGGTGTGTAAGGGCCCTCACCCAGCCCAAGAGCTGATCCTTTAAGGGATGGTAGTGTAAAGGCTGTGAGTTTTTGAACAAAATTAAGCCTATTTCAGACTCCTTTTCAAAGATCAATGGGTTCTGGGAGCAATCATGGGGAACAAAGGTGTCCCAAGCCTCAACTGGGAGCTCACCTTTTCTTAGGTCTCCTCAGGTTATCTTTTCTGACGTGGTTGGGGAAACTGCTTTCTTCCTGATTCTCCTCCTTCCAGTAATAGTAAGGAAAGACCCTTGCAACCAACTTTTCCTCTTGCTGTTCTGTGTGCAGTTCATGGATGTGGAGCAAGGGGCACCAGCCTGATGTATGCTAAGGAAGGAGCATCCCACCAGCAGGAGCTAGGGCAGACCTGGGGATGACTGGCTGGGCTTGAGGGTCTTCTCAGGCTGCCTCCTTGCTGCCTTAGATCAGTTTAGCACCCATAATTTGCTAAGACTTGGACACATCCCTGAGACCTACAGAGAGCAATAACGTGCTGGGAGGGATGGAGAGAGATGGTGAAACCAACTCTGGGCCAGGTTTGAGGTCCCCAGTGCAAGACTAGGCTGACTGCAGACTGTTAAAGGGCTGTAGCCTGCCTGGGAGCATCTCTGCAAGGGGCAGGGCTGTGCTGCACTCCTTTCCCTTGTTCTTTTTACACTCACTGGTGAGTCAGCCCCGATAAAGTTGGGCCGACGTAAGTAAACATGCATGTATGTTGGCTTAAACTGCCCTGATTGGTTTCCCTTGCGCACTTGTGCATTGGGCAAAGGATGCAAACATGCGCAGGGGAGCAGAGCTGTTGGTATCTGCTGAGCTGCAAGGGTTGTTTTGTCTCATGGCTTTGCACTCCCTGACAGCTGGGTTCATCATGTCTTTGTGTCTTGGTCGGCTCCTGTGAGATGTAGCAGTTGAGCTGGGGGCACTGGACTCAGCATGCAGACTGGGAGCTGGGAGCCTGAATCCTATTAAATCAATGGGACAAAGAAGAGATGATGAGGTGTCTCCCAGACCTGCACAACCAAGGAGTCTTTTCCTTCATGCCAGACTCCCAGCATCTCAGGAGAAGACAAGCCTATGACTGTTGGGACCTGGCTGTACATGGGAACATGTGTGAACAAGCCAAGCTTGTTCTGCAGAGCTGGTTTTCTTAGGGGAGGGGACACTGAGTTCTCCAGGTTGCGTGTTATCATGGGGAACTGCAGCCTCCCCTGAAGCTGGGAGAGTGTAGCACTCACCTGACTTGTACAATATGGTTCCAAGCTGTCCTGAATTTTAGCCTGATGTTGTCTCTGTGGCCTACATTGGGAACTGCATCTTTGAGGTGTTTCATGCACTGTGTTCACCGAGTTACTTGGCCTCTTGGGATGTAGAGGTGGTATTGAAAAGTTTTGGGTTAAGAATTTTGTCTGCTCATGCTACTTAATGCTCCCTGTAGTCTCAGGCTATTACTGGAATTTGCTGGGGTATATCTTGATGAAGATCTTGTTAGTCACCTCAAATTAACCTCCTTTCCTGTGCAGGTGCAGGGGCAGTTTTGCCAGTGATGCTTTTTCACTTTTCTTCTCCACAGGAGCTCCAGGAGGTTTCTGCTGAGACTTTCTCCTTGTGTGCAGCCTAGGTGTCTCCAGCTCAGCAGATGGAGTTTCCAATTTACTGGTAACACTTTTTCTTACGCTGTTATATTTCACACAGAATGTTCTGCAGTTCACTTAAAATAAAACAGAGTTGGGCAAAATAAATTGTATTTAATATCAGACTAAATAGTCCAATGATACTGCATGGATGGTATTCTGGATTTTTGTATTTTCTTCAATAAATCCCTCTGTGATAATATATCTGAAATTGTGGCAGTTTCTTTCCAGCAGTGCTAACCAGCACAGAATTTAGCAGCCTTGTCTCAGCATTTAGACCAAACCTGCTGTAGAGTGGAGGGGGCCTGAGCTGTGCTCTGCTTGTTTGTGGGTGTTGATTTTTTTTTTTTTTTGTGAGACCAATTCTGGTCCTGGATGGGCAATAGCAAATAAGGAGATGCCTAACTGGGGTCACAGGTAGATATAAAGTTTGTTGATGGAAGGCAGCCTGAAAGTGGCCAGATGATAAGCAGTCTTACAAACAGGGAAGACAGAAAACTGTTTCCTAGAAACCAAGAAAGAGCTCTTGCTGCTTCTGCAGGCAGGGCAAGTGGTTGGCCAAGTGGATCATCTTTACTATTCAGCCATGGTTATCGTCAGCATTGTTTTTTAAGTGAAGGCTAAGCAGACAGATTCCCTGGGCTCTCTCCCTTTCTACTGTCTGAAGATGTACCTAAAAAGTGGTGCCTTGGAGCTTGGGGCTGCTGGGAGCTTCCGAGAGGAGATCCTGTCTCCCTGGGCTCCAGGAGCATGAGATGAGCCTTAGTCCTGGCACTGCTTCTTAGTTGCTTTCTTTTTTCCTAAGCCTCCTTCATCCACCAATGAGCGTCCCTGAAGAGCTATTTACAAGGGACAATTTTACTGAAGAGCTGAAGCTAAACGTCCTGCAAGCATCACAGCCAAGTTCACAGATTGAGTCACTGCCAAATCCGTTGCATTAGCCTATGGCTGGTGCTGAAAAGCCAAGGAGCTTTGTAGGCTGGGTTTCCTGCCTTGGTGTTCCCAGCTTCCCCTCGCTGGGGTGACCCTGCTTCCTCCTGGCCCTGCCAGCTGCCCCAGCTGTGGGGGCAGTGGCAGATTCATCTCAAAATCACTTCTGATTGCAAGGATGCTTAGCCTTATTGAGCCAGCACCGCTTTGATTTCAAGGCCAGGAAGGACCTGAACTGACCACCTCCATGCACAGGAAATATTCCCTGTTGCTTCTCTCTCCAGTCCAGCATTTTCTTTGCGTGACCTTCCAAACACAGGTCAACCTTGATCTGAAGACCTTGGATGTAGGGAGGTCTCCATACCTACAGGGTCTTCCAGGGAGATTTCCAGTGGAAATGGAATCGGATCCTAGCCATTTCTCTGCAACATCAGGGTGGTTCTATTCTGGACATTGAGGTGGGTTGTGACTTCCACATGGCCAAAGTCATGGGTGGATCTGGGTGCAGAAGAGGTAAAGTTTGGACCATCCCATGTGAGCAGGTAAAGGCACTTCCTGTCCATGGCTGCCAAGGTATCTGATACTAGGGCAGGAGTGTCCCACCAGCTTGTCTCCTGCAGGACAGGAGAGCTGGATGGCAAGTCTTCAAGCCATGTTGGCGGGGTCATGTCCCAGCCAGGCTCTGTGGATCCCTCAAGGTGGGCAGAGCGGTCAGTGGACAGCCCCAGGGCTTGCTTGCATAGGGGCTAAGCCTGCTGCTATGCATATGCATGGTGACAGCTTTGCTGAGGGTTTTCTCCTCCCGGTACCAGGACATCAGTCTGGAGAAAAACAGATGGCTAAGTGCACAGTGCAAATGCATACATTCGGGAAAAGGTGGCACAACTTAAACAGCTTGCCTATATTGAACTGCACGGAGGGCCCTTCCACACAGTGCAGCATGTTTCAGTGCTGGAGCTGTGATCTCCTGCTGATGGGTGGTAATCAGCAGCTCCTGGGAAGAGTGGAGGGCACTCCTTCCTGAACCAGCTCAGACGTGATCCGTAGATGCCCATCTGTTCAAACTGTTAATTAATGTGCTGTGTCTGAGTACTTGAAAAAACCTCAGAAGTTACCCAAAAGTGGCTCATGGTCCTGTTTGGATGGGACTACAGAGCTTAGGCACTGCCAGGTATGTTTTGAAGAATTCAGTCAGCAAAGTATTTCCGGAGTTATCTGGACAATACTGAATGTGACAAGCTAAGACTTGGTTTTCATGGCTTGATTATTGCATTTTTGCCTTTTCTTTTGTCATTCCCAGTTGCTTTTTCTTCCCCCATGTTCTATCTTTGACTGTGCATCCTATTCTAGAGATAAAGGGGAAAAACTTCTCTTTTTTGGAGCTTTAATAGAAATAACCTGATCTGACTGAGCAAGTGGCTCCATGGTCATTTGCATCAATCCAACACAAAGGCCAGTTAATGGGGGAAAAAATTGACAAAACGAGAGCAGGGGCTGATTCAGCCTCCAAAGAGCCCATTTGTGCTGACCTTGCTTTGCACCCACCTGTTTCCCGTGTATGAGCTGAATGCCAGCATGGTCAGCACGCAATTCAACATGCTCTACCTCAGGTCCTGGGGGACACCAAGCCTTCAACCATGCCTGCTCCTGCTGGGTGCCACATGTCAGGACTGCAAGAAGGCAGATGGCCTCTCCCAGGCTCACAAAGAAGACTCAACTGCAAAGAAGAATAATAGAAAATGAGCAGTGACCTGCTTGGAGACACAGGGTGAGAAGTGAGAACAAGGGTGCGTGCAGGATGGCAGCAAAGCACAAGGTAAGGGATGTGCCAGGGTAAAAGCAGAAGGAAGCAGGCGGGGAGCTGGGGCAGGGACCTGCACCCTGTAGCCTTGCTCCTCCCTGGGCCTGGACCAGCATCTGGGAGGTGAGTGTGGTGATTGGTCTGGTGCCAGCAAGGAGACATGAAAGCAGCTCTCAGAGCACATCTCCTCACTCCATGCGCAAGATCATAATCCATCAGAGCTACAGTTATCCCCTCAGTTTAATTTAAATCATCCGTTCTAAGAAGGTCCCCTTTGCTGCTGACTCTCTCACAGGGCAGAATCTTTCTGTTTTCAGGGTCTGTTTCTTCTGGTTCTGTTTTTCCACGGATGTTCCAGCCATAAAAGACCACCCTTTTGGGTGCAGTGTGAAGTGTTTAAAAGTCAGAAATGTTGATGCCACGTGTGTGTGTTTGTTAAAATATTTTCTCTAATCACTGTCTTCCTTTGCTGCTGCTGCAGTCTCCTCCACCCCTCTATAATCACATAAAAAGCAGCTCCCAACAGCCTTGAAGAGCAAACATGTATTAATCAAGCTGTGCTATGAGTTTCCTTATTTGTAGATGGAGCTTGGTGCTCCCTCCTCCCCCTGAGCACTGTGAGCAGCAGGGGAAGGCGTGATGGACTCAGCTCACCACTATCAGCCAGCTGAAGTCGATGTATCTCGTTAGAGCTGACATTTTTGGATGTTTGGCCAAGGCAATGGAGAGAGGTGGTCACTTACAGAGGGCAGCGGATCTGCTTTGGAGGTTGGTATTTAAAGATAGCTAGTCTGGGTGGCTCCTGGGGGATGCCACAGCCTCTAGAAGCCCAGGGTGACTGGGTGAGATTGGACACAAAGTGGAAATTTGCATCATCCAGTTTTATGTCTCCAGGGCAATCAGCTGTGTCTGAGTGGGTTATGCAGTCTTCCCTTGGAACAGAGAGAGAAATAAGTTCTTCTGCAGTGCAGTTTGCCTCACTGGATTTAGATATCTGAAATGGGTGTGAATGCATGTCACTCAGAAGTGCATATATTTCAACATAAAAGCTTCCAAAAGGAGACCAGGTAACCAGCTTGGACAGAGACATCGGAGTGTTAATATTAAAATTTGGAGGAATGTTTCTTCCCTAATGCTGACTCAGACTCCACCCTCCATCTGTGAGCAGGTTCCATCTACCTATCTAATGCAGATGTAAGTTCTCTGCTCTTTCTAGCCCCCTAAACTTGATGTGAAATGCTATTTTAAAATGTTTTACTCTGTAAAACAACATATTGCACTGTTCTCCATTCACTTTCAATTTTATGCAACTTTCTTCACTGAAATGGGCTCAATGATCTCAGGAAATAATTGGTGAGCTTGTTAGACTAATGGGATTTTTATTTCCAAGGCTATAGATCAAACAAGTATGCCTGAAAATTCATTATACATGCAGTGTGCACTAAATAATTATTCCTGCCCATGAAAGTGCTGGAGGAGAGACTATGACAAGGTATAGTTTTAAAAAAGCTGCTTGATTTATCATTTATAAAGCAAAGTTCATATTAGATGTGCTAGTTAAATATTCAGCAAATAATCAGTCACTTGATTAGCAAAGGTGCAGGAGGAAAGCCCAGCAAGGATGGTGCCTTTTCTTATTTGACTTTATTTTTGATCTGGGTCTGAGCAAAGCATCTCCACCTGGACTCATGCCCACCCTGTTAGCAAGGACAGCCCCTGGTGCTGCTGGAAACAGCAGACTTGCGGGTGGCAAAGGGCAATGCCCTCCTCCCTCCCTCCCCTCTAGGGCTTGGATCTCCATCCTTCTTCCCCTCTGCTCTCATGTATGCCTGGGCAAAGCAGGAGCAAACCTCAGTGTGCAGCCAGGAGGGAACCGCTTTGCCCAGCTCTTGGCAGCACGTGGCAAACGGGAGATGGGCAATGGAGAACCCGGCCTGTGACAAAATGGTGGATCTCCGTGGCTGTGACACATCAGCTTTGCAAGGATCACACTCAGCCTTGCCATGCTGAGCATTTTGTGCCTAAATTGCAACATCTGGGGTTGTTCTGGCTAAGGGTGCTGAGCTGAGATCCTGCCTACAAGCTGGGCTTGAGCATCATCGTGCTGTGCCCGGTGTGGAGCTAGGCGGCGATGATTTGTCAGGCTGTGTGGTGCCCTTGGTCAGCAACCCCGCCTGGCGCATGCTCCGAGCGCGCACACCTACGCCTCAGCCTGGCGATGCCCCTGTGTCCTGCACCCTGCCCTACCCGCGCCCTGCTGCTCGTCAAGCAGCAGCCAGCACGTTGCCTGGCCGTGTCAAGGGTGGGGGCAAGGGGAATGGTGACACGGACGGACCGCACATAGCTTGCGCGGAAAACCGCGTGCTCCACAAATAACCTGAGCAGCATGGTTACCAAACTGGGACCCAGCTTCTGCTGCCTGGACGTGGGCTGGCCTCAATAACTTCATTTTTCAGCAAGGCCAGTACAGGAGAGATTTTCCTGTTGTAGTCATTCTTGCATTTCTTCCTATTTTTTTTTTAAATGAATTTTGCCTCCAATGTATTTGCAAATTGCAGCTTATTTTCACAGCTTTATCTGCAAACTGAACTGTCCTAAGGATATTTTTTGTGTCTGTGTCAGATGGAGTTCTCCACTTTGCTACTCTTCTATCAAGTATTTAGTATGTCCCATTTGTAGGGATGGTCAAAAAGATTTGAGATTCATTGAGATTTTCCATAGAAACACTTTTTTTTTTTTTTAATTCCAATTTTGTGGAAAAATTGATAGATGTCTGGAATAGACAGGAGACAGGAAAAAATGAATAAAGGTGAAAGAAAATCAAGAAGGATCAAAAGCATGAGCTGTGAAATCCTTCAAATGAAAATGCTTGATAAATATTGGAAACACTTGAAAACAAAGCCCCAACATAACTTAAGAATAGGAGGGGGAAAAAAGGTAATTCTCATTTTGCAGGCACAGAGATTAATTTGAAGTGGAAACACTTAAGGTTTTTTTTTTTGTTTTTTGTTTTTCTTTTTCCCAGCCTGTTTCATTCACCTGGTATTTGCCTTCAGGGTTCCCCATCATGTTGCTGGATGGGATCTTCCTGAGCAGGCAGGAGGAGGATGAGGACCTCATCAGAGGCTGCTCCAGATACCCTGGCTCTTCTGGAAGTGCAGTTCCTGACCCCACAGTGTGCTGAGGTTGCACACACAAGCAAAGAGTAAGGACTTGAACTCAGGTTTTCCAAGCCTAGGGTCTGAGCCATTGAACCACTTTGCACATGTGCTATTAAATTAATCACTAGTCAGATACGAAAAGCTGTGCTCTTGAGAGCTGTGCTCTTGCCAGTGGCCACCTGGACACAGTCCATGCCCAGCTCGGAGGCTCTACTTGGAGCAGGACGGGTTGTAGCTGGTTATGCTGGTGCTGCCCATGGTGAAGTGACCCTTCGTTGCACTCTCTGATGGGATGTCTGCTGGCGGAATTGTGATGAAGCAATGTCGCCATGAACATCACGACCCAGGATGAATGTTCTTGCTGATTAATCCAACATTCAGGGTACCACAGCCCATCAATCATGTTAACCATGGGTGTGCTAAGAGAGGGAAAGGGAGTGGGTTTGATGGATTGCTCATCATGCTACACTGAGTCAGAGGATAATAGATAAGCAGCACAGTTTTTGGCATCCCAGGGCCTGCTGGGATAGTGGGAGGGGTTGCATCCATCTATTCAGGAAATACTCTCGGTACCTCACGATGTAGGCCTTCAGGCGCACTCTTCTACTGAATGGTTGCAACAGTTTGCAAATGGCTTGCTGGGCAAATCTCCCAAGGCAGTTCTTCAAAAGCACAGCAGTACCTCTTAGAAATCTACCCTCTAGAACACAGTTTTTAATGAGATGCACTCAATTACTCTGTGTGCATATGAGAAACGAGCAATCGAGCATGCTAACATCCAGCATCATTAATTACTGGCCATTTCCTTCAGTTGCTTCTGATCTCTGGTCACATCTGCAGAAACAGTTCACGTTGTGCAACAATTGCATTTAGAGGCCCAGAACATCCCCAACCTTTAATTTACTGTGTAAAAGGGGGATAACAATAAGTAGCCCCACAGGGAAATTTTAAAGCTCAACTAATTAATCTACAAGTGACCATGAAACTCTCAGCTGCAACACACTCTGCAAGTGCGAAGTGCTGCTTATAATGCTTTAAGACTGGTGTTGGTTTCATACCTGGTGCTTCATGAAGGAATCTGGTCCTCTCTGAAGGCCCAATAATGAAGCACCTAGATGCTGAATTTCAGCGCTGGAAGCCACAAACAAACCCCCGAACTGGAGCTCCTAATCAAGTTGACCAGGACGAACGTTCCCTCTCCTGCTTCTATTGATTGGGCAAGTATTACAATGCAATAAGCTCATAGACCTAGATATTTATTTGAACTTGTCTTTTCATGTACTTATGGGTGACTAATTAATTTTAATATTATTTATTCTGTGATTTTCAATAATTCATTGGGGTGTGTTCATACCAGTAATTAGAACATGTGAAATAAGAAACAGAGCTCACACAAATTATTCTATGGCATTCATTATTTATTTGTCCATTTATAGCTGTGCAAAATTTACTGAGAAAATATGTACATTAATTAATAAGTACATTACAATTTCATTAGTCCTAATATATATATATTTTTTTTAAAAAGTAAAGATACTTAGGTTTTGTTGTACAAACAGCTAGAAAGGTTTAGTTCATGTCTTTTAAGTAATTTAAATCTAACAAAGAGCTCTCTGATTGGGATCCAGGAAGAGCCGCTTGTGGGCAGCGTCTGCTGACCTACGCAAGCAACGGGAAAGATGTTTTATCAAAAGCTGCTGAGTTTCCTGAGCCAATCTAAAAGACCAGTCTTTGGCTGTGTTGTATAATCACTGCTGTTTGAATTAGAGTGTTGAACAAGAGAGAATCCAACATTTCAGACCCTTTGCTTTAACTTCCTATAGTAGAAGGGGTCCATAGGGGAGTTTGGGTGCAGGTGGCGTGGCGGTCCCGTTGCACCTCCTTGGCCAATGCGTGCCTGATGGCTGAGGCACAGGCCAAGGCCCTGGAGAAGATTGCCAGAGGGGTCCTGGGGACATCATTGACCCCTGCTCCCAGCCCCACAAACCCCTCTCAAGGCTGCTGCGAAGTCACTCCACTTTCAACAGTGTGTGTCTGAAAAAAGTCGTGGACGTCAACACTGATGCACAACTCAAATGATGGGGAATTTATTTATGCCAAATGGATTAAAAAATAAAAATAAAACACCAATTCTTTTGTGGTTTGGAAGAGAAACATTTTTAATCAATGCCATAAAACTGATGCCCGCTCACCTTTTTTACGTCATTACTGTGTCAACTGGAGGATGCACCAGGAAATTCCCACATGAGAAAACTCCACCCAGTGTAAAAAGGCTGTCGATCCACACCTGTAATTTAGTGGTTCAGCTCACACGTGAAAGCTGTTATTTGGGGGTTTAATTATTAAACGAAAATTGAATTTCAGCTTCTGGGGCAAGGAGCTCCCTCCCTTTGCAGATTCCAGCTGAGGGCTTCCTATCTGGGCAATACTGAAGAGGATTTTGGTACCTCCACTTCAGACAACAGCCACCAAGACGTGTGCCTCATGGGACCCTCACAGATAACCATGTATTCAGAGAACACTGTCTTGGATAGACACAATGAAATATTCATGAGGAGCAATTCATCTCATGAATCCTAAGAGTGTGGTTTTGATTTGAATTACTAACAAAACTTGTGATGAAAGCTGGCTGTTAGCTTTCTCATGGTTACTGCTAGCCAAGAAGCCTGGGAAGCTCCTGGTCAGTGAGATACTTTGTGTGGACATTGTCAGCCTGCTCTGTACTGTTGCCTCATTTCTCATGGTTCTCCCCATTCTGCATCCCCATGTGTGCCCCCTGTCACCTACTAGAACAGCTCACTGATGGACACACCAACACTGGATATCCTGTCTCTAGCCTTAATCAGGTTTGAGTATGTACTCTTTCTGCTCCTGCTAATAAACTTTGAGTACTTGATTATGGGTTGAAAGTAAAGAAGTGCTCCAAGTCATGGTCATGATGATTCTTCTTCCCTCTGCAGGGCCTTTGGCTCGCTGTGGTATGCAATGGGAAATGGTGGTGTTGCTGTGTGAAGAAGACTCATCCAGGCTGATCACTGGCAGGCAGATGAAGAAAGGTTTGTGAGAACAAGACCCTTCAAAAAGTCCCTCCGTCTTTCCAACCAAACCTGACCCCACAAAAGTGTGCTTGTATACTTTCATAGTTCTTGAATTAACAGCCACAAATCACTTCAAGGCGTTTTGGGTCTGGCCATGCATGTGCTCAGCGGAGGGAGCCCATGAAGGGAGACTGAAGGTTTTGGGAAGCAGAACAGGAGAAACCAATGGTCTGCTTCCTGGTAGACCTGCAGTGTGGAGGTGTTTGGAGGAAAGCTGCCTGCTCTCCTCCTGCCTCTTGTGCAGGCTGGACAAGAGCCATGGGGCTCCGGGACACCCCCTCCTTGACTGCCCGGGGTTGGGACCTCCATGTCTACCCTATGGAGGGGCAGAAACCAGAACCCTGTTTGCCTTCCCCAAACTCCCCTATTCAGGGGTTTTAAGAGCTTATATCCCAACAAAACCAAAGCAGGGCTGAAATTTGGGATTTTTTAATTTTTTTGGTCTTTGCAGCTCAGCTGCCAAGATGCAGCAATAAATTTGTTTAGATCAACAAAAGATATGTTTCTTCTCACCGTAGTGAAACTCTGAACAATTTCCCATTTGACTCAACCACCTAGTCTTCAGCAAGCATCTGATACTGAATGGAGCCAAAGGTGAGAATCACAAGGCTGCCAGGAAGGAGCTCTCCGCTTCCTCTTTCCCCTTGTTGTTCTCTGCCCAAGTAACTCAGAGGTTAGGGCGCGTCACTAGGTGAGGGAAAAACCCAGGCTCACTTCTGCCTGCTTTCCCTGCCCAGATGCTGGAAGTGGGCATTATTCTCCGGCAGCAGGCTGTCATTTATAGGTGCAGCTATTACAATGTGTGTCTCGTTTTGGAGGCCATGTCTCAGCTACTGTCAGAAAACAGACTCCCTACTTACCTTCTGTATTAATGATGCTAACATTGCAGACGTGCACGCCAGAGGAGCCTGTTGCTTTTCATGGCAGATGGTGGAGGGGTTGGAAGTCCTCCCGGGGAAATGGCGGTGTGTGTGTGTGTGTGTGTGTGTGTGTGTGTGTGTGTGTGTAACTGAGTCTGTTTGCCGATGTCCTTAGTGCAAAACTTTAGCCAACATTATTCTGTGTATTCTGAAGTTCACGTCCAGAGTTGAAGCTGGTTTTGAAAAATGTAGATTTAGTTCTTTACAGAGGAGCATTTATTTTTCACAGAAGAGGGAGTATGTATCATGCTTGAGACAGAGCTTAAAAAATACAGTGCCTCGTCTTTCGAAAATGTTCTGAGGAGCTGCTGCATAGTTTCGGATGAGGGCCACAATTATGCTCTGGAGGTTGTCACGGGGAAGGATGCTGCTCAGTCTTTCTCTTTTCTTTTTACTGGAGTTGGCATGAAAATGGATTATTCTAAACCATCTCCCTGTCTCGCTGTCCCGTTTGTCAGGTTCCTGCAGTCACATTCCTTACTTAATGTTTTCATAAACTGCGCTCCTTTTCCTTGGGTTCTGGTGATTAATTGCAATGACAAGTGGAAATATTCCAAAATAAATCTATCCTCATGGCCCTCTACAAAGTCCGCTGTGAGAACTCTCCACAGACTTACCAATTCAGAGAGAGGTGGGGAAGCACAAGATTTATGTCGGTGCAGCTGTCACGTGGTGCCCCTTAACGCTGCGGTTGTTTAGGTAGGGACTGCATTTTCCCATAAGGAGCAAATAATTTTCATTCAGCCCAGGAAACTAAAGGAAAACAGGCAGAAGTCCTGCTTGTTGGGAGCTCCATGGATGTGCAGAAGCCAGCAACAGCTCCAAAGCTGAGCATGGATAGAGCAGAGGTGAGGTCAGAGACATAATTGCTTGTGGTAATTCTTTGCAGTGACTTCCCCACACTCATGTTCTCCTTTTTCAAAATATTCCCAGTGCAAAAGCTGTTCTTTTGCATGGAAACATGCCTTTCCAGTGCAGAAGCTGCATCTCTGCCTGCATCCCGGCGTGATCCCAGAGGAGCATGAAACCCTGCTCTGGACGAGGATAATCTGAAGACACTTTCATCTCCATCAGCTTGGGGTAGGTGGGAGTTTGGCAGCATGGGTTGTGGCAGTGGTGAAGCACAAAAAACGCCCTGGCAGCATTATGGGGCTTTCAAGTGGTTTTGGCTTTTCCCCAGCAGAGTCAAAGACAAAAAATGAACTCTAAGGACCACTTTTTCCTGCAGGAAGATGCAGATGGGCAGATCCTTCTGTTGAGATGCCGTTCAACCCGGCTCCTGACATGCTGTGCCACAGTGCTGGGCTGATTTTTCACTTTCCAAGTAAAAGAAAGGAAATAAACTAAGGCAAAACAACAAAGAGCGATGAAGAGGGAGAGACTAGATTTAAATTGATATAAAACCCAGGAGCTGGCATGCAGCCCAGTAAATATTGGAATGACATTACCTGAGCTTAAAAAAAAAATCAACAAATTGTTAGGCTTAATTTATATCTGTAGTGGAACTGGGGAGCAGACACCATGGAAATATCATTATTTCTTTTAATCATTTTCTTTGGTAACAGAATCAGAAGGAAACAGCTCTAGAGAGACTCTTATTATATTTTCCCTCCCTCTGTCTTTTCTTTCTGATTCCCTTCACTTTTCCCAGCTCTGTCAAGACAGTGACAAACTTAATTACCAGCAAACAGTAGGAAATCCAGATGACATATCACTTTTTTTCTTTTGACTTCATAAAAGCTTTCTAGTCTTTAATCTGAAGTGAGTAAGGACGGGGGCCAGATGGTGCTGGTCTCCAATAATGGCAGCATCTGAGTCCTTGAGATCTTCTTCAGTGTCAAAAAGCCAAAGATGTGGATAACTAAAACTTCCAGGGGCTACGTGTTTCAGGGCTATAGTTTCAGCAAACATGGATGTGGTCCTGGGCACCCTGCTCCAGGTGGCCCTGCTTGAGCAGGGGGGTTGGACCAGATGTTCTCCAGAAGTGCCTTCCATCCTCACCCATTCTGCGATTGTGTGAGGGCCAGGTTTGCAGAACATCCCCACTCCCGCTGCGGGGGTTGTCACCTGCCAAACTCTTCTGGTGAAAGCGGACTAATTGCACTAATTGCAGGTGCACTCACAGCAGCCACTACAGAGCTTTGGGCTCTTGCCCCCGGCTCCTGGCACCGGGGTAAGGCACGAACGTGGCTCCGGCATCGGCCAAGCCTGACGCTGGGTTGACCACAAAACATGAGCTGGGTGATGTGCCCTCAGTGAAGAGGGTGTTTGCCCCAAAATGGTGTTTCTGGGGCTGTAGCACAACTCCAGGTAGTGTTTGGTGACTGGGTTTTGAATGATTAAAAAGAATTAAAAGAAAACTGTCATAAAATACTGTGAAAGAGCAATATTGAAAAGCTGCCTTTGAAAACCTCTGAGGTAAAAACCTCCCTTAAAAATGCTCCAAGACATTTTTTACTTTAAAACTGAGTCCAACTCAAAAGAGAAATAAGTGAAAGGGAAATGAAAAATGGAAAAGGGTTAATAAGGGACATAAAATGCCAAAAGACCTGAAATGGAGACATTTTTTCTGCAATCCTGAGGAACAGAAATTTTATTTACTTCCTCTTAATGGATCCCAGGGGAGCTGGGGGACAGCGCTATGCCGAGCAGCAAGTGCTGTGATGCCATGGTGAGGTCCAGATTTGTGCTCCAGTGACTCATAGTTCAGCGGGGTTCATCCAGCCCCATTAGCAGCACCACAGTTGGGTGTTCTTGCTCTGCCTTTCCATGCTAAAGAGGAAAATCATCCATGCATAGAGGGCTGTCACTCAGCAGCTTTGGCAGGGGCTCTGGCAGGCTTGGGCAGAGGTCCAGGGTTTCCTGGTGGCCCCTCCGCTGTCCCACTGTGAGCATCCGTTGTGAGCTGTGAGGGAGAGTCAGCTGCCAAAATGTTGCTGCTCTTTTTTTTTTTCTAGGGGGATTAAACAAAAAAGAATTTAATTCCCAACCTCAAGGCAGCTTTCTCTTTTCCTCCCCTCTTCTCTAAATTACTAACGAAGTGGAGCAGCTCAGATAGAGCCATTTCTTTCTGCTGTAAACCAGACCACGGAGAAATCACTAAACATCTCATCTACCCGTCAGTCGAACAAAAAGCTGAGTGTGGTGCTGGTGACTTTCCCAGAGAAGCAGATGCTCCTGAGCAGCTCTCCAGATCTGGGTTCTTGCTGGGGAGGGGTCCAAGCTGGGGGGGGTCTTTCAGGAGACAGCTGGGGGAGAGGCAGGGACAAGGTTAATAAGGCAAGTGACTCCTGAGGGACATCCAGGGAAGGAGACTGTGGGGACAGGGAGTCTTAGAAGCTTGCTGCTGCCTTGGAAGACCCAAGGAAAAGAGCGTTACCATTAGGATAGCAGGTCTGAGTTAGCTGTGGTCCTTACTTGGAGAAAAGGGCAGGAGGGAGACTGCAGTTCCCGGTGGTCTGGGCTGCAGGAGGTGAGGGAGGGCTTGGTAGCTGCTGAACTCCAACCCACATATTGCCATGATGGGCAACCTCACCAAAGCCCTCTCCAAGTGCACCTTCCCCTTGAGATGTGAAGTTTGCAACTCTGCAAGGGTCATCTTCACTCACCAATCTCTCACCAAGTGGCAGTGCAGAGGCTGGAAGTGTAAATGGCTTAAATTTATTGCAAAGTTTATTTCTTGAAAGTGAAATCGGTTGGTGGTATCTGGCTGCATGCTGGTGGTATAAAGCTGGCTTTTGCAGGCAGACAGGTGGTCATCTTCAGTGGGAGGTGGCAGAAGAAGGTCCAAAGCTGGCAGGGTTGCTAACATGCAGGAAGGCTTTAAACCAGGCAGGGTGGGAACCTCCATCACTGTCCACGCACATACCTCTGGTCTGAGTGGTGAGGAAGAGGAGAGCTGCTCTGCAGCAAAAAGCAGCACGTGAAATGCATGGCCATGACCAAGAACCCCAGCCAACTGCAGCAGCAGACCAGTGGCAGCAGAGCTATGCAGGAGGTCAGACTAGGTGACCCCCAAGGTCCCTTCCAACCTGAATTTCACAAACAATGCTAGATTGTGTTTATTTGGGACCCATTTCACCTGTTGGTTGCTCTCTGCAGCCACCAAACACATGCTCAGCAGGCACTGTGAGTGCCTTCAGCCACTGGAAGGGATGCAGGGAGCTCAGAGAGGTAGAAGGGAGAAAGACCATTTGTGTGAACGTCTTCATCGCCTTTCTTTGAAGGGGAATTTCTGGAAACACCTCTGGGGAAAAGGTGTGTACATTCTGTTTGTGTTAAATTTTACTATTTCAAATGGAAGTTTTTACTCCAGCCAAAGGGCAAAACTACAGCACTGGGAGTCCAAATGCTGCAGGTGTCTGAAGAGTCCATGAGCACTTGGGTGGAGGTGCTGGAATCGCTGTACTTTTGGTTTTCAGAGTCCACACTGATTCTGCAAGTTCGGGTAAGCCAGTTGCAGCCTGGATTTTGGGGAGTTGTACTCCTATTTCTGCACAAGAAGGGAACCCTTCCCTCCACCCTGCCCTCCTGCCATCCCACTGACTTACTCCAGCCACCAACTGTCCTGCCCAGGGCATGTTGTGCATCACCATTGTTTTGCACAGCTTTGTCCAAAATAGCCTGGAATTTTCTTCCTTTTGCCAATAAAGACAAAACTAATGCTAAAGCACATTACTCTCAAATTAGCACCAATAAATTAAGACTGCTATGCATTTGTGTTTCCAGTTTATTTACAAAAAGCCTAATAAATGCAGCAGCAATGACCAGCTTGCTGCTGGGAGCCAAGGGTTGTGTTGGCCATGGGGATCTTACATTTGGAGGGGATGGAGCAGGTCTGTGAACGTGTGTGTCCCAATACCCCAGCATGTGCTCTCCACTCCTCGGTGTGATACAGCCTGAAAGGTAACACAGTTTTCCTGCATTGCACGGTCCTTTCTGGAGGCTGATGCCACATCACCCACATACACAGGGATCTGTGGAGAGATTTGCTGGTGGGAGTCATGTCCTTGCTTGCTGCCGGTGGTAGGTTAGGAGCGTTCCTGTGGGATTAGCTGCACATCTTGGGGGTGAATTTGGAAATCATAAACAGGGCTCCAAAGGTGTTTAATCGCAAGAGTGCCAAGAAGTTTAGGGGTTCCTGCAGGTAGTCTGCAGGTCTCTGCGCTGCTCGTAGCTCGTGTTATCTCACCTGAAATACGGGGAGAGGAGCAACTGGCAGCCACAGCACTCGGTGGGATTTGTGGGTAAGCGGCTTATTTTCCTGCCTGCAGAGTGGTTTCAGATTAATGGTGTTTTCTGTGAAATTTACACTGTTTCCCCTCATTTTGAATCTACTCCTTGCCAGGACAGCGCTCCTGTAAATGAAGCGATACATGTCCACGTGTGGCCTGCTGCGTGGCTGTGCTAGCCCTCAGCCAGCGCATGGCTTTGTTACTATTATTAGCTTAATAATACAGCCCGGGCAACCCATTGCTGTGCAGGACATGCCAAGATTTGCCATACAGACACCTCCTTCCCCATGCTCCCTCTCATGGGAGATGGACGGTGGTGGCGGGGCAGAGCCGCCCAGCTCCCTGCGGGTGGCTACAAGCACTTGAGGTGTGCCACGAGACACCCTACCCGTGCAGGGCTTTGCAAACGTGCACCAAGCACTGCAGGGTGCTTAAAAAAACCCCAGACTCTGAACGACTGCACTCCCTCCTGCAATATTTTCCCCAGACTATCTCCAGAGCTCCAGCCTTGCTGAGCAGCCCTGCCTTTGTGACTTATGGGCCAGCTTTTTCCTCCTCCAGCAAATCTATTTTCTGCCAGTATTTGTTTTTCTGGGCACTGCTGTAGCTCAGAGCATGGCTAGGGCCTCATGCCAGCTGTGTTTCAGTAAATCATTAGGCTAAGCAGGATGAGGCAAGGAGTTAGGACAAGAAGACCATGGAAAGTTTTGGCTTTGGGCTGCTGACCTCAGAACCCTCTCAGCTGAACCCAAACCATTAAAATCTTGGTTGAAATCTTGGAATCCTGTAAGATGAATAGGCAGCCCAAGGGTGAACACTTGACAGGCCTTAGCGTGTGTTTCTCTGTAGATTGGTTTGGGCACTGGAACACCTGGAGAAATAAATTGCAGAGATGTTTGGCATGGCTGGGGCACTTGCCACACCTCCATGCTTCTTCAAAAAATATTTTGTTACTTATAATTAATGAAATGAGTCAGCAGATGTGCAAAAGAAAACATCTAAAATTATCTCCTAAGCAAACAAGTTACATCTTCTTTTATGATTTTATAAAATCCTTTTTTTTTTGATCTCACCAGACTCTGCTCTGGCTAGCTACCCGTTTATCCTGCTCCCTGCCTCTCTGTCCCATCCTTGCTGTTCATGGCACAGCCTGAGGCCAAACCTGGCCTTCTGCGGAGCAAGGGACCGCCTTTCCCGCTCTCTTAACTTTTAAATGAGGTCTGTGTGTCAGGCACCAGTCTTCCCCAACATCATAGGCAGGAGCAGGGTGGGTACTTCAGGAACCATTTTTTTCTTGAGATGTGGGACACCTATTTGCAGAATGAGCCAAAGGCAAGGTTGCCTTTCAGTTGTGTTTTCTGCAGAGTCATGCATTATTTTTCGTTCACTGAGGCTGATGGCAAAATTTCTTTGTATTTTGAGACATCTTTGAGAATGAGGCTGGAAGGAGCCCAGCTCCCTGTTCCAGGGCATGATCATCTGTGTGACGCTGTAGCTGACAGATAACTTACATCCTGTGCTTCAGGGTCTCTCTGGTGGAGACTGCACCTTTCCCCATGCTTCACTTTCCCATAGTCAGTGATTTATTCCACCACCTGCCTCATTCTTCACTCACCTCGAGCTGAGCCCTTTGCTTTTCTCTCCAGTCCTTGCACAGGAATCTGTTATTCCTTTGAAAGCTGAAGCCACGTCTGTTGTTGATCTCTCCTATACACTAAGCAGCCTTTGACGCTCTCCTGGTAGGTGATGCTCCTTTCTGATGTGTACTGGATTTCTAAACAGCCTGTAACTTTCCTGAGCAGGCACTGGGGGTTGTTTTGAGAAGAAGACATCTTACTTCTCCCCATATATTAACATGGAAAAGCTGGAGTCTGTCCATCTTCTGGGGCACTCACAGGCGGCTTGGGAGGAGAAGAGATGCTCCCAGCACTATCACCAGCAACTGCATGATGTGGAGCAGCACCTGGCCCTGAAATGGGACATCAGGCAGGGCAGGTGGACGTTTGCACCAGGGAGGTGAGGACCCTAACCTCAGAAAAGGCCAGACTGGGCTCACCAAGGTACCTGCAAGTGGCATCTTTCAGGACATCCATCTTACATGTTCCTGCAATTTTATCCTTTGTTCCACCCCCAACAGCTGAGTTATAAGGCTCTTAAAACAAGCTCATAAATGAGAAAGTAAGAAATGGATCTAGGCTGTGCCCGATCAATAGCAAGCATTACCTGGTAGCAGTGGTTCTTGGAAACAGAGAAAGATCTCATGATGTTCTTGCTCTTTGGGGAACAATTTCTCTGTGGCTAGTTTGGTTTTCTTGCACAGAAAACATATTGCTTTTAAAAGGTCATATTGCTACTCCATTTTACATTTGGGCCCATGGGGTTTTCCCCTTTCCTGCAGCCTGAGATTCGAACCACTTAAAATGAACAGCTCTTGAGTCAGGGAGGCCCTGGGGAGATGGTGGTGAGGGCTGGCTTTGCTAATCCCTTACAAGGAAAAGTTCAGTATTTTGGGGGAAAAAAAAAAGAAAAAGAAAAAAAAAGAAAAAAGTTGCACACCTTTCCTGGCTGTCATTACAGTAATGAAGGCAGCTCTTTTTGCTTTATCACTCTACAGGCAGCACATGCAAACAGTCCTGAACTCATCTTCTTCCTGGGCTGTCACCTTCATTGTCAGCTCACCCCACATCTCTCGAGCTCATGGATGGGACGTGATGCTGTCCCCAGCCTGCACCCTCAGCTTGGCTGGGAGGTTGCAAAGCCCCCTGCCATTCAGCCGCAACTCTGGCTTTCGCTGGTTTTATTTACAATATCTCATGGCTTTCTGTTTGCTGCCCACCCTGCCCTGGTCGGAAGGTATTTGCAGCAGTCTCTCTTCTTGCTTTGGGTTGCATGTATGGCCATAACTCTCAGCTCGTGAATTAAGTAGCATAGCAGAAATGGCTTATGAGAGCCCCTGCATGAATCCTCTGCTGCTCTCTCCACTCCCAGCACAGCTGAAGCCCAGGCGGGCTGTGCAGTTGCATCAAGAAGAGATACAGCAAAAACAAAGAGGGACATAAGAAAAATGACATAAGAAATTGAAGAAACAAGCAGAGCATGAGAAACATAAACAGCAGCAGTTGAGCACAATTCATTCCAGCCTTCCTAGGCAGCTGGATATGTTTTTTCTAAACTGCTAGTTAATTTTTCACATCACCATTCAGTTACTGTACTACTGTGCTTGGATTTTCACTCTGGTGTATAGCAACACCCTCTTTCTGAATTCTTGTGGAAACACAGTGAAGAGACCCATCTCCACCCAGACCTCAGTACACCGTATATCATCTCCCACTGACAGCCAGAATCTGGTGGGAGTAGGTCTGCTGCTTCTACTGGAGGAGGTCCACTTTCTGAAGCAAGTGTTAGTTTATGTCCCCATGCCAGCCTGGCTGGATCCACAGCTTGGTGCTATTCTACTCCAAAGGAGGCCACGAAGGTCTATGGCCATGCTGCAGGAGCCAGGTGCTGCCCGCTACCCTCTGCTCACCCTATGATTGTTGTTGATTCTCTGCTGCCTGCAATAACACACTACTTGTAGAGAAACACACTCAGTGAGAGGAAATTAATTGGGGCATCTGAAATATCACTGGGTTTGCCCATGTCTCTGGACAGGAAGATGAGCTACTGTTTTTTTGGAGACACTTGCAGCTGGCCCTTGGTGCTGTCCCAAACACCCGGGGGAGCTGGCTGGGTCCCTGCATGGTGCTCCCAGGGATGTCCCCAGTGGCAGGGCACAGCGTCCCCATCTTCCCCACCCAGAAGCTTCTCCTCGCTCTACTGGAGAGTGTTGCTCATTGGTCATGATGAACAGAGCCACTTGCACTGGCGTTTGTCTCCCCTTTGACAGGGTCACAGCAGCCAATTCAGAAACCTATTAGATTTACAAGGAGCTGTTTTGCCTCTCTCAGTGTCTACTATTTCTTTCTGTCTCATTAGGCTGGCAAGCTAGCATGAAGTCTATAATATTTCTTACATTTTCCTTCCATGACAACAGTACTCAGAGAAAGTACATCAATTGGAAATTAGAGAAATATAGCTAGAAAACTTGTAGGAAGGAACCAACAGGAAAGATCACATAAAGCAGAGAATAAAGATGACAGAAATGAAATTGTCTGACAAACAGTAGAATCCATATTAAAAGTGGAGAAAAGAAGTACAAAAGCCTTAAAAAAAAAACAACACAACAGTGTAAAAAGCAATGCTTGACTTTAGAAATGAAAAATATCAGGAACATAACAAATGATTTCAGATTTGATCCTATCAGAAAGAAATCTGATTTCAAAAGAAAGAATGAAGCAGTTAGACACTTTTACAAAAGGATGTACAATAAAAGATTTGAAAATTGTATCCTCCAAACTACTTTAAAGAATGGCAAAAGAAAGGGATACATATTAGAATACACTAACGCTGCAATACAAAATGTTCTGTCAGTGAAAAAAAAGTATTTTGACAGGTGTGTCAAGATTTACCACCAATCTCAGTGACCCCATAAAAAAAAAAAAAGCTGTAAAAGAATCATTTTAAAATAGCTATAACAACGAACTAGGAAAATCCTGGATGCAAACAGCTCACAATTATCTCTGTGGCTGGAAAGAGATCAAACCTTATTTCAGTGCTATTTTTACGAGAGGCAAAGTAGGACAGTCATCTCATGCTGCTCCAGATAATAACGCAAACAAAGTCTACTTGAGAGCACACAGTCGAATACAACACCAGCAAGCCATGAGCTATAACCAAGCCACAGCACGTCTCCCTGATATGTAGAGATTTCTGGAAAAGTCTGCCCCAAGAAACAGCCATCCTGTGGAAGCAAGGAGAGGTGCTCCTGGCTGTGGCCCACTGTATTGGGTTTACGTGGTAAAGGTTTGGTAGCAGGGGGGCCACAGGGGTGGCTTCTGTGAGAAGATTCCAGAAGCTGCCCCATGTCAGATCAGAGCCAGTTCCAGCTGGCTCCAAAAGGGACGCACCGCTGGCCAGACCTGAACCAATGAGCGATGTTGTTTGCGCCTCTGTGACAGCAGATTTAAGAAGGGGAAAAAACTGCTGCGCAACAGCAGCTGGGAGTGAGAGGAGTGAGGAACAGCCCTGCAGACACCAAGGTCAGTGCAGAAGGAGAGCAGGAGGTGCTCCAGGCACCGGAGCACAAGTTCCCCTGCAGCCGTGGTGAGGCCCATGGTGGAGCAGGCTGTCCCCCTGCAGCCCATGGGGTACCGCATGGAGCAGATCTCCACGCTGCAGCCCGTGGAGGAGCCCACGGAGGAGCAGGTGGATGTGGCCTGAAGGAGGCTGCAGCCCATGGAGAGCCCCCGCAGGAGCAGGCTCCGGGCCGGAGCTGTAGCCCGTGGAGAGGAGCCCACGCAGGAGCAGGTGATCCGGTGGGAGCTGCCACCCGTGGGGGACCCATGCTGGAGCAGTTTGCTCCTGAAGGATGGACCCCGTGGTACGGACCCATATTGGAGCAGCTCTTGAAGAGCTGCAGCCTGTGGGAAGCCCACGCAGGACCCGTTCGGGAAGGACGGCATCCCGTGGGAGGGACCCCACGCTGGGGCAGGGGAACAGAGAGCGACCACGAAGGAGCGGCGGAGACGCAGCGATACGGACTGACCGCAACCCCCATTCCCCGTTCCCCTGCGCCGCTCGGGGGGAGGAGGTAGAAGAGGGTGGATGGGGGAAGGTGTTTTTAGTTTGCTTTTAGTTTCTCACTGCTCTAGTTTGCTAGTGATAGTAATAAATTATACTAATCTCCCTATGTTGAGTCTGTTTTGCCCATGACGATAATTAGTGAGTAACTTGCTTGTCCTTATCTCAACCCTTAAGCCCTTGTCCATCGTATTTTCTCCCCCTGTTTCTTTGAGGAGGGGGAGTGAGCGAGCGGTTGTGGTGGAGGTCGGCTGTTCAGCTGGGTAAAACCATCACACCCACCATGGCCATCGCTGGAGCTACGAGCCTCAAGGTTTGCACAGGACTGGGCCTCTGACCACACAGACAGCTCAGAAGGGAGATTTTCAGCAGGAGGAGGAGAGGCACCTTCTCCTCCCAGAGGCAGAGCTGAGCCAGATGTCCCTGAGGTCCTTGGTGCTGGGATGACCATGAAGCCATGGCAGCAGGGACATTGGCTCCTGGGGCTGCTGGAAAGTACCCTGTCGTTAATAGCTGAGGGCAACACTTTAAAGGCAGGTGGCCTCATGGTGTAGACACACACATTTCTCCCATAACATCTTCACAATTAACTTCCCCCATCAAAATCAAAATAAAAAAGCTGGTGGCAGATGAGGAAAACAATATGTGGATGTCACAGTCAAGTTGCCTTTGATTGCATCAGTGTCATGCCATAATACATGTGCCTTTATGAGCGATCCTTATTGCCAGGCATCATGTAGCCACATAAGGCTGGATGTTTATTTGCAAAAACTGTCTGCCCCTCAGGTCCCCAGTTCTGAAATTCAAACGCAAAATAATGGGGACAGTCCATAGGCTGCCTTTTGCATACCGGTGATATGCCTAAAATGTTTGTGAAATTCGGTGAATAACACCCTGTGCCGTAGTTAAAGCTGGAGGCCAAACGAGATGGCTGTAATCCATTCTAACCTTGACATCATTAAACTGCAGATTGAAGCACAGTGAAATTAATCTACCAACTGCACTTAAATGGTGGCAATGCTTTGCAAATACTCTGTGATGGTCTAAAGCCTCAGCATTTGTGTTTGGTGGCTACAATTCAACTGACTGTGGACAACCTCAATTCAGAAACCATCTACAGTTTATAACACCTGTCCTGCAGTCTACCTGCCAAGAAGTATGACACAGATTCTCTGCTCTAAAATGAAGTTACCAGACCTCAAGGACTGCATATTGCATCATCATTCTCTCGTGAAATCCTCAAGCTATGCTATGTGTAGAAAAGACATCTGTTTGGGATCAGTCAGTGGGACAGTAGGAAGACAATTTGAAGAAAGACACTAGAGGTCAGATGCTTTCCAAAAAGGAGAATGTATAGGATGGTTGATAACACCAAATTGCCCCAACTAGTCAATTTTATTAATCTCAGCCTGCAGTTACCCGGAGGCTTTTCTATCAGAAGGAAAAGCTCCCACTCTCTGTGGCCTATGATGGATTGATGTGAAAGATGGGCTGCTCCCCACCATCCTCTGAGCCCGTGGCCATGGGTGAAGAAGACAGGGACTCTATGGGGATTTATCACAACTCATGCCAGGGAAATAAGCAAGATAAGATCCAAACCTTAGACAAAGCAGAGGAAAGAAAACAACTCACATGGAAGATGAAGTCCTGAAGAAGATCACTACATTTGTGTTGCTCATTTACCTCTATGGCCATGCCTTGGAGTTCAGGTACAGCTTTAACTATTAACAGATAAAATATCCACACACATAAAATTAAATTTAGTCAGTCACATGTTTTCTGGTTTCTGACCTTTTGTTTCTCATTTTAATTGCATTTTCTACTTTTGCAGACAAATTGAAAAGGTCGTAAGTGGCGTCTGCTGCTCTGCTTGTCATGGGGTCCCTGGCAGGTCTTGAGGGGGAGCAGCTACAGTGTGGTACCAGGTACTTCAGGCAGCTCAAAGGAAAAAGAGGGGACATGCAGGCTTGGAATGAATTTATCAAAATTACATCAGTTAACATATACGAAAAAAATTGTAAGTGCTATGGATGAATTAAACTCAAATGGACTATGGATTATTTCATAGTGCAGTGTAACTATCTCCTTGGGTTTTTAAATTGTCCCTACACAAGTTTCTGAATCCACTGGTTAAACTTCAATCAGATGTTGTAGAGCAGGGAAGAGGTTTCAAAGGTAATTACATTCTTACAGAATGTGAATAAATAGGTAACTCAATAAGAAAAAGGTATTGTAAGTATCCCAACAGAGAGAAAGATCATTGTGTGAGCTCAAAGTCTAGCAGGCACCAGAGACGGATGGAGAGCTAGTGCCCTTATGTATGTACAAATTCCAGATAAAGCTCAGCCAGGATCTGCAATCAGTCACGAGACATAAACCTGCTTCATCAGCTCCAGTGCTCAGGGACTGCGTGTGGTCAAGGGAGACACGTGCTCGTCTTTCTCCTTACACAGGGTTGGGCTAATTCCCACTCATCCACAAACGTAGACAGAGCAGCTCTAACTCCCCCAGCCCCAAATAACGTATGCAACAAGCTGGACTGAGCAGGAGGCAGCACCTGCAAGGGAGGAGGAGCAGAAGAGGAGACCATCACCCCACTCAAGTGCCCTACAGACAGAGGCCCAAGCCTTGCTGCTGGAGAGCTCTTGGCTTGGCCTACTTTCTGCAAGAGTCTGGAGTGATGTTTTCTATTATTCAGAACAAAGAGAGTAGATGAATGCAATCAACATAGGAAGATTGATCTAGCAATGTAAGTTATTTATTCTTGGTCTGTAACTGCATTGAGCACTGAAGATTCGTTCTCCCCTGCTCATTTCAATGCACCTTTTTTTTTTTTTTAAACAGTCATTTCTGGGACCTTTTCCCCATTATCCACTGTGAAAGTTCAACAGAGAGTTTCAAAACATATCTGGAAAAGTGAATTTATACAGGCCTTTTCTAGATAGTTCAAATTATCTTAGCAACAATTTTGTTAGAAATAAATCAAAAATTTCAAGGCAGAAGTGTAAAATATGTTTGCCACATCCTCTGTACGTTATTCCATCTTTAAAAGCAAAGAAGTAAACCTCTAACTGGTGTGTTGTTGAGTAGAAGACAGAAAGGCACTTGTGTCCTTTCTGCCCTGCTTCATCTCTGCCATCCCTGCCATCCCTGCCATCCCCAAGGATGTCACTGGCAGGAAAGCTTTTCCTGGTGGATTGAGGTAATCATTCAGGTGGTTATGTCCACAAGGACAATCGTCCTGAGCACAGGACTATTTGCAAAGAGCTTAATAGTTCCCATAGTTCACTGGTGGAAACACTCCCCCAGTACATGACACATACAAATCTCCGCTCTGCCTGAAGGGATGTCACGCCATAGCTTCCACTGCCAGCACGACTATCTCACCACCCCAACCCTGGGGGAGCCCGGATGTTCACCGTCTCTCTTGGGGCTACCAGATCACTTTGTAGAGCAGTGAAACATGCAGGTATGTGCTGATTCCCTTATTATGCTTCTCCATGCTTAAGTCTAACACCTCCTCCTGGAATCCCAGTGAGCACTCAGCTGTGCTAATGAGCAGGTATCACAGCTCAGCAAGTGTCTGACTTGCTAAGGCAAACAAAGTATTGGCTGGAACTAATTAGAAAAAGATGGCCCTGGTGTTCTGTTTTTTTTTTTTTTTGCTTTTTTTGCCAGCCAAACCATCTGTACTACAGGTTTTGGATTCCTTCATCTGCATAGAAGGGCATGTGATCTATTGAAACTGGAAAGCTCACAGAGAAAAAAGGCTGTGAAAATATTTTGTACCTGACACGATCATTAGTAGTATTCCGGAGCTGGGAAGGACACTTATAAAACATCTAACAAGCTGCTAAGGAGATTGCCTAAAGCACTGATTTTTAAAATCTGCTGCTACAGCCTATTCTTTTGTGCTCGTACATATTTCAAGCTCCAGTTTCTTTACGTGGGAGGGACTTCAAATGAAATTTATGAAGGGTTTTCCTGACAGTTCAGTGGGTGTTCTCTTCAAATACTGGGTGCAAGTTACCTGCTGATTGTGTGATATACAGATGATATAAGCCAGTATAATCTGAGCAAGTATGCTTAGTGTGTCCAGACCTCATGCTTTATGCTGCAGAAGGGCAATAACCCCTCTGTGCACACACTTTGTGCAGGTCATCCAGATCTATCTCCCACACTGAAGCCAAGAACAGTCAGCCAAGTGCTAGCCTTCAGGTAGAGGACGCTGTTGGAGGGGTTTGTGTGGCCTCCTGTGGGTAACCCCCTATTTCCTGCTATAGTCAGAAACTGCGCTGTGGTCCTGGTCCAGTTACAAGGGGTGATGGTGGAGGGCAGCTCGAGGCACTTCCTCAGGGGTCAGGCAGCGATTTCATACAGTCGCTGTCTCAATTCACCAAGGTCTCAGCAGAAGGAGCAAGATTTGATGGGCTTGAGCCCAGCTTGTTGCCCTGAAAGCTCTGCTCACGTGCTTGAGCTGAGCATCTGCATAAGCACATCCCCGTGTCAGAGACCCAATGTGCCTCCTCCTCCTGGAGAGAAGCAAAGTCAAGGGCTTGGAAACTGGCGCTGGCCAGATCTGCACTGAGAAACTATTTCTGTGGTTAAGGGGACTGTGGCTTGCCCTGAGCAGAACTGCGTTTCTAATGGTAAGTGTGGAGTTTATTATCAGTAATCCCTAGCTCTCATCTGGCACTTTTCATCAGTAGATAAAAAAGCATTTTGCAGAAAAAGGTCAGTATCATGATCCCCATTTTAAAGATGTGGAAGCTGAGACACAGAGCTGAGCAGCCTCAGAGAAAGTCACCCCGCAAGCAGCTGGCAGAATTGAGGACAGAGTCCCACAGTCTGCAGGTCCAGCCCAGTGCTCTGGCCTCCCTGTTCCCATCATTAGCACTGGGAAGACTGCCTCTAATTGGTGTCAGATGTTTGAAAGTGGAAGGAGCTGTCGCCATGGATACAGCATCCATAGGCTTTCCTCTGGCTTGGCTGGAGCCCTTCTCTTCCACAATAGCTCTGTGGTCTTCAAACATCAGTGCAGTAACGAGCGTTCATTTGCAACTAGTGCAAATGCTTGCCATGTAATACAAAGACAGAAAAAAGTTAGCTGTAACTCTCTTAGACGAGCTGAGCTGGTTGGTTCTCTGATTTCTCTAGCACCAACTGGAGCAGACCGTCGGGTCCTGTCGGATCAGTTGCCCTCCGTAACTTCTGTGCAAGACTTACGCTCAACACGTGCCCTTCACAGCACGGCAGCACCTGTATCCTCCCCATCCCCACCCTGGGCAGTGCCTTTCCCTAGCTATAGATGGTCTCAGCAGCAAACAGGAGGAAAGAGCCTTCTCCCAGCCACATGCACACACACCCCAAGAAGATTTCAGCTGCAGCGGGGCACAGCTGAGCACTCACCCGCAGTGCTGAGGACTTTGCTGCCAACCTACAGACAAACATATTTTTCTTCCTTGTCCAGTGTAGTTAAGATGAATACTACCAGGAAAAGGAAAAAAAAAAAAACAACATCTTTACTTCCCTGACCATCAATTGCCAGGCAGCAAAGAATTCTCCAGTTCTCCACTATCAGCTTTTGGAGTGTCTCTACATTAATTGTGTTGCCTGTGAGCGAAATGTATAGCCAATGCCCATTCTGGCTGCTGCTTCTTGTCCCCTTCTGATTTCTACTTGTTCATCTTTCTTACAGAAACAGGTGCTCTGCCACTTTGGCCAAGGCAATGGGGGACAGTTATCACCATAACTACCCCGCTGCTGAAACCTGGCTGCACAGCAGTTTTGCTAAACTCTGCAGCAGGCAGACATCTACCACACTCATTACATCTTTCTGAGAGAGAAAGGCTCATTCAGTACTAGGAAGGATCTGAGCAGCAGTTTCCAGGCAGAGAGTCTCTGTTCCCCCTGTGACACAAAGCACTAGGACATGCCTTTTGGTCCTAACAGCAGCAGACCTGTAACATGAAATTGCTTGCTGTTTTCTGCCTCTGTAGGAGCTTTTTTTTTCTGCCAAGAAGGCTTAGCAAAACTTCGTGCTTTCAAAAAGAGCTAAGTGGTAAAGAGAGGATGTAAGAGGGGACAGCAGCAGTTTCTTGGAAGTCAGTATGGTTTTGAAGGGTTTTCTGCAGGAGTTCAGGGACTGAGTCAGGTTGATGCATCTGCCTCTTTGTAATCAGTACTTTTCTCCTCTGATGGCAGCCAAAGGGAGCTAATAGAGAGGTCCAACTGCTTGACTTTCTACTGCATGGCAGCTCAGGCTCAGCACAGGAGCAGAAACATTAATGTCTTCTTTTATGGGAAACCTGCAGGGTTTCAGGATCTATCCTTCACTGCCTTAGCGCACCCGATAGGTGTGGAACAGCAGGAGCTGCCTTCCTCCTGAGAGAGTCTGGGGCCCTCTGAAGGCTCTTGTTGTGCCAGGTGGAGCTCATCTTTTGGAAAATGGTGGTAAACAGTGGTAACCTCCATTTCCACAGGTTCAAAATGTATTTTCTCTTGTAAACATCCTCAGGAGAGTCACTTCAGGCATAGAAGGCTACCTGAACAGCTCAAGACATCAAAGGCCTTTCTGTCCCCACACAAGGGAATAAACCTCAGTATGATTCTGGTCACCCAAAGCCTTACTGACAGTTCTGTCAAGCGGAGGACGTACTTGCCTGGCTCCTCTGCTCAACACCAGAAGACCCAGCCTGGGCCCTGCTGCTGGTATGATGCCACTGCTGCACACAGGGCATTCACAGCTGAGGCAATGAGGAGCAATGAGAGGTGGGTGGTGGGAGCCACTGCAGGGTCCTTGTGCAGGGTCCTTGTGCAGGGACATGCTGTGTTTCAGTGACACCGCTGTCTCGGTCCAAAACAGAAAGTGAAAAATAGACTTTAAGGCAAATGGCACAAACACCGCTCCTTCCTCAAGGCGTTCTGGGAAGATGGATCCTCTGACATGATGTCTACCACTGCTTCAAGGCTTCAGAACAGTGCATACTTGGAGGATTTTTTCCTCTTTTTCAGAAAAGTTACATACAGGGTAGCATAACAGGGATTTAGACTCTGACTGCACTCATGTTCTCTAAAACTCTGCTTTTACATGTCTGTAACAGTCCTACTAAAACAGAAGCAACCAAATCAATGTCTGTTTGGGATCATCCAGACAAACATTTTTTCCTAGGCATCTTTACGTTTTTTTTTTGCAGTGGATATTCAGCACCTATTTGTTCCTCTCAAAACCCAGTAGCCCTGCTACTTTCATGTAAAAAATATATGCGATAATACTATATACCTCTGCTGGTTAATGCAGGTTATAGAAGATCTGGATTCAATATCATCTGCAGGCCCAGGGGATCTTCCCCTGCCAGGCACACAAGGAGGTGGGGCCATCGCTCATCCCTGCTCTGCCTGGAGCTGCCCCTGTGTCCCTGTGCCATCCCGCACCCATACACTGTCCTGCACACCCACCCCATCTCTGCCGCTGCACTCTGCATTTGGGGTGCAGGTAGTCTCAGGACAGGCCAAGGACTGCTTGGGTTCCCTCTTAAGCTTTACAGACAAAGGAGGAAGGCTATAGAAATCTCACTTTTATTTTTAACCGTCTCATTAGGAAGGATTTGTTTTTATCTCTGTTGCTTTTGAGTTGTCTGGATTTACCAGGGTAACTGGTTTGTGTTTATAAAGGACTGGCTAAAGTCTGTTTTCCTCCCTGGTTTTGCTTTTCCTGTTCCCCACTGTTTGGCCATGTACCAATCCACCATCGTCTTTATCTGGCTCCAGCTGCAAAAGCCCTGCTCAGCTCCTGCTGAAAGGAGCTGTGTTTGCTAACTGTGAACATCGTTTGCAGCCACCCTTGCTGTTCTGGTCTGTGTTGGTCTTGTTTCCATTGGCTTGGTGTACGAGGGCAGAAACTCTGCTACTGCAGGCGAACAGAGCTGCTGAGACCTCTCTCACAGCAGCCAGATCATCAAAGTTGGCTCCTAGCACCAGGACTGGCTCTGGAGGGACCACAATGCAAATATTAAACACTGACTGAAGCCTGTCAAGCCCTGGCTGAGATCTGAGGCTCTGGAGGGGCTCCTGGGGCTCTATACATTTTCTCCCCTTGTGCACGTGGGAAACAGAGGTTGCGAAGGCTGGTGTGGGGCACAGGCTGCCTTGGGGTATCTGCTCTGCTGTGGGAGTGGGGAACGGGCTGCTTCCTGCACGGGGAAACTGGCTTTGTAGCTGCCATGGTATCCTAGTGGATGCTGGATGGGAATAAGCTCATGAGTACTGGGAAGGGAGGAAGGTAATTTAGTTCACACTGTGTGTGGGTGAGTGCCAGTCCTGTCTGCTCTGCGTCTGGGATCCATGTTCCTCTGGCAGGTAACAGCAGAGCAGATCCATGTTGATGTTACACTGGTGCCACCTCCTCATAGCTTTTTTCTTCTGACTTTCTTTTTAAATGAAAGCAATGACAGATGCTGTATTCGAGGAGCTGGGGTGTTGGATGCAGGTTGTAACACAGATGTTTTATGTGTTCTCCTGCAAACAAAGGAAAATCACATCAACCTTGATCCTGCAAAGCTTCAGCGTTGACCTCCCACTCATCAACAGGCTTGCTGAAATGTTGGACAATGCATACACATAAGTAAAGCAGCGACCCTTGGTGGGACCAGGGTACAAGGAGGATACCTGAAACATAAAAATCCCACCCCACTCAAAGCTTTCTGGTGGGACTACAAGAAACCGCTGTATGAACTGCTTAGTTGATTTTAGTATTTCTGTATTTTAAAGCCACTTAGATTGCATACAGGGAGAATCCTTGCAGGAGCCAGATGTTGGTGGCTGCCCCCTCCTGCTGACCATGTCCACCACCATGAGGCAGGACCCAGCCTGGTCTGAGAGCTGGTGAGAGTCTGAAGGGTCTTTCTGCAACCAGGTGAAGCTCTGCTGAGGGAGAAGGACCATGAGGACCCAGTTCCCCCCAGCACAGGAATGACGGAAGCTGCAGTTCCCAAAATGCATGCCAACATCAGCTGGCTATTGTGCAATTGTGCTTGAAGAAACATAGATTGAAGCAAGTGTTGAGACCAGCCCAGAAGGTGCATGCTGAACCCAAGCAGAAGGGGTCTGACCTGGCTACTACCGGTCTTGCACGTGGGCTGCTCACCCTGCAGGTCTTGGGGGAAGGTGCAGAGGGACTGGGCTCTCCGGGTGCGTCAAGATGAGAAACTTGAGTTTTAGTGCTGTATTGGGTTTACGTGGTAAAGGTTTGGTAGCAGGGGGGCCACAGGGGTGGCTTCTGTGAGAAGATTCCAGAAGCTGCCCCATGTCAGATAAGAGCCAGCTCCAGCCGGCTCCAAAAGGGACGCACCGCTGGCCAGACCTGAACCAATGAGCGATGTTGTTTGCGCCTCTGTGAGAGCAGATTTAAGAAGGGAAAAAAACTGCTGCGCAACAGCAGCTGGGAGTGAGAGGAGTGAGGAACAGCCCTGCAGACACCAAGGTCAGTGAAGAAGGAGGGGGAGGAGGTGCTCCAGGCGCCGGAGCAGAAGTTCCCCTGCAGCCTGTGGTGAGGCCCATGGTGGAGCAGGCTGTCCCCCTGCAGCCCATGGGGTACCACAGCGGAGCAGATCTCCACGCTGCAGCCCGTGGAGGAGCCCA
>VXAL01014052.1:225802-282913 GCA_013399475.1 Chauna torquata | reverse complement strand
GTTTCTTTGAGGAGGGGGAGTGAGCGAGCGGTTGTGGTGGAGGTCGGCTGTTTAGCTGGGTAAAACCACCACAAGTGCTTATAGGATTAGGCAGCAGCTGAGCAGCTACTTCCAACATTAAACTTTGAGCACTGGCAGGTAAAAGCAATAGAAATGCCACATTAGGAGTGTAGTCCTTCTCTGGATTTTTCTTTTCTTTTCTTTTCTTTTCTTTTCTTTTCTTTTCTTTTCTTTTCTTTTCTTTTCTTTTCTTTTCATTATTTCCCAACAAAGAAAGAAACAAATTGCCATTTCCAGACTGTGCCTGTGATCTGATGCAAGATCGTAAAGTGTGCATAGGCTATGCCAGCATTGCTTCTCTCCTTTTGCAGGAGCCTCTGAAAGGAGCTCCTCTGCACAGAGCAAGGTGTACCCACCTGATTACAGAGTAATTAATGAGCTACAGCAGGACCCATCACTGCCCCTTTCCACCTCTCATAGGCCACGATAGAGACGGAGCCCTTTCTGCTGCTTCACAGAGGTGTCAGTCACTCAGGGTCACTCCCCAGTCCACGTCTCCATCCAGTATATAAAGGCAGGGAGCAGAGAAGGGAGCATGGTGTGGTGTCTGCTTCTTCCTTGCTGGTTATCTGCTCACCTCCAATAGGGGAAAAGGTATTGTTCTCTACAGGAGGGAAAGCCTTCAAGGGGGAAGGCTGTAATTGTTTTGTGAGCTCCTGGTTCATGTTTAGATGTGTTTTATGTAGTTTAATCACAGAAAGAAGTGAGTATTAATTAAATCAAGGTTGCATGTGATCCTGGCTGAAAGGTTAGATGTAGCCTGCTCTGGTTCTGAGTGAAAAGCTGGGTGGGGCTGGGGTGTGCTTACAGCAACAGAACAAACTTTTGATTTTTTTTTTTCTTTCCTTAATTTCTGCTATTACTACTTCCTCTAATAGCAAGACCTTCTCTAAACCTTGTGGGGAGGAAAGAGGTACCAGGTACCTCTCCTGTTGCTTACTATTAATATAATCTGTCTAGTAAGAGTTCTCCAGAGTGGGGAAATACTTTGTCCTCATTCACCTTATATATGCAATGCAAAGCCACCCAATATTTAGGTTTCACAAGTTCCACAGATCCCTTTACCCTCTAAGGGGAGGGGACCCACACTGGGGTCTGTCCTGACTGGACAATAAAATGTCTCCTTCCAATTACATCAGAAAGAAGCATCCTGTAAGAAGTTGAGTTCCTCTGGTGGCTCAACCGCTGCTGGGTCTAGTTTTTCCCTAAACCATGGTACTACTTCCATTACAGCTGCAATGGCCTCTGTTCTCTCTGACAAAGAAGCTGCCAAGAGCTCCCCAGAGATGAAGGAAGAGGAGCAGCAAGTAGGTGCTCTGTGTGAGATGTACTGGGTGGCAGCTCTGGGGTGCAGGTATGAGCAGGTGACCCTGCTGAGGGGCTAAACCTGTGCAGAGGAAGGAATCTGTCTGCTCAGGCTGTGCCATTTCTCTGGAAATGGAGATGGCAGCACAGCCCAAAGTAAGCCTGTGGGTAACCTCTTAGGCTAAGCGAAATATCCTGGTTAGAAGGATATCCTTCTAACTAGGATATAGGTTAGCTAGAGGAGAAGTTCATCTAGCCAAGAGCCTGGCTTGCTGCAGGCAATGCTCCTGTGGGACGGTTCCCATGTTCCCGCAGCCCTGCAACCTGCTGCACTTGCCTTGCTCCCATGACCAACATTGTGCTCGTTGCAGATTAGCATAATGCCTGTCCACTTACAACCAATCTGATCCTATTGGGATGAAACTTCCCCTGGGGTGCTGGCTTGTTAAATAGCTCTACAAAATGAACTAGAAGTGGGTATGTGTCCAGAAGTACTGAGGTTGTCTACAAACTCAGCGGTCCCTTGGGTAGCATTGCACTAGAGGAAGACCTTTCTAGGATGGACCAGCTATAGGTGTCAATGCTCCACAGTTGTTGCAAACTTGGCTTGCAGACTTTAAGGCAAATGTCTAAGCAAGACAGGCCTTGCTTTCTCAGACTAGGTGACTTGAACAGGCAAGTGGAAACTTTGGTGCAAAGCTGCGTAGCAAGCTCAGTGTCATGTTTGCAAACTTCATGTTTTTTTTTTTTTTTGCCCTCTTAGGATGCAGTAAATCGGGTGGTTAACCTGACCTTGGTCAGCTCTGCCTGTGACATGGTTTCTACAGCTTATGCCTCCACTAAGGAGAGCCATCCCTACATCAGATCTGTGTGTGATGCAGCAGAGAAAGGAGTGAAGAGCATGACTGAAGCCACAGCCAGCTATGTGCAGCCAGTTCTGACTACCTTGGAGCCCCACGGTAATTCCCTGTGGAAGGGGAGGTCTGCACCTGCCTCTGGAGGACTCTTTGGCTCCTTCTAGCTCTGAAAGGAGTCCTAGGATGTAGAAATGCACTTCTTCACCTAAAAGGACAACTCCAGACTTACAAATAAGGTCAAAAAGCTGAGTCCTACTCCAAGTAATGTAATGGAGGGATGTTCTCTCTCTCTCTCTCTCTCTCTGAAAGACCAGGATTGGCTTTGGCTGCCCTAAAACCAGTCTTACCATGTCCAAAGTTTTAGGTGTCAGTTGCTTATAGTTTGATTCTTAAAAGCTCACAGTGGCTGAAGGAAAAAGTCTCCTCTTGGATTGTCACATCTAATGGTCCTGTTTGCCATGGCCCTCAAAGAATATAGATAGTTCTGTCTTCTGTGAAGAAGCTTTGAACTCTTGCAAGGAGAGGGGCTACTGCTGATGACAAGTATCTGACAAAAGTTTGACTGGCCTGGGTTCACTCTAAGTCCAGAGTGGGCAGCCCTATCCTATTGGTTACTACTTGATCCTGGATCCTTGGCACACTGGGGTCTGGGCAGAAATGAGGGCTATGCCACTACTTCTTCAAGAGCTCAAGAAGCTGCAGGAGGGAAACCTGTGTAGGTGGCTACGTCCATGTGAATAAAAACTGGGTACTCTCAAAGTGAACACATCTACATGGAGACCAAGACAAGCTGCTCCACAAACTCATCTTGCAGCAGAGCACACCTAGTCTGGATGGTGACTTTCATCCGGGCTCCTTGCAGAGCAACATTCTCAGGGAGATAGGACTTGTGAGATAGAATAGCAGGGAAAAACAAACTTTAATACTGTTCTTCCTCTTTTAAACAGTTGCTGCAGCAAATGAATATGCCTCCAAGGGTTTGGATAAACTAGAGGAAAAGGTTCCCCTACTTCAAAAGCCAGTGGACCAGGTGAGAATTAAAGCCTGTGCTGTTCCAGGCTGGTTCTTGCAGGGTTTCTAACCTTGGGAGTGTTGCAGGCTCTCATGAGGAATGAAATACCCCTAAGCACACAGTGCAAGCTCCTACAGGAGCACACAGCAAGCAGACACTGCATGGAGTCCTTTTAGTGCAGTTCAGAGTTGTGGTGCACCACATGACCCAATCCCCTACCTGATATAAATCTCTTCTGCAGGTTCTCTCTGAAACAAAAGAGCTGGTGTCATCCACAGTGGTTGAGGCGAAGGACGCTGTGAGCAGTAAAGTGACAGAGGTGATAGATGCAACCAAGGATGCTCTTCACAGTGGTGTGGAAGCTGCCAGATCTGCAGTAACCAGCAGTGTGGGGATGATTAAGGACTCCAGAGTGGGTCAGATGGCTGTAAGCAGAGCAGAAGCTGTGCTGGGGACAACAAGAGAAGACAACTCTCTCCCCATTGGCAATGAAGAACTAGGTCAGGAACAACATATGTGGCTGTATCTGTAATGAGGGGACAGTCCACCCCATTCCTTTGGAGAGGGGCTAGCAGGAAGTGACATGCAGGAGGCTTCCTGATGCTTCCTAGCTCTGCTTGGTAAGAACCTTTGATCAGCTGCTTACAGATACTTTCTCTTTTCTCAGCCAAACTGGCATCATCTGGGGAAGTTGCAGGCATAATGTCTGTGGAGCAGCAGCAGGAGAAGAGGAGGTACTTTGTGCAGCTGGGGTCTCTTTCTGATGAACTTCGCCAGTTTGCCTACCTGCACTCAACAGATAAAATGAAGCGGGTCTGGCAGGGCATGCAGGAGGCCCTTGCACAGCTTCACTGCATCATTGAGCTGGTAGGTAGTGTGGTCTCCCTGTTGGAGGGCAGGAGGTGACCAAAAGAGTGGCTTGGTCTCGCTTTCATTCTTGTGATTACCAGCTGATTTGTCCTGACACTGATATCTTTCCCCTGCCACAGATTGAGGTGTTTAAGCAAGGCTTTAATCAAAAGCTTCAGGAGGGGCAGGAGAAACTACACCAGATGTGGCTGGACTGGACTAGGAAATTGTCTAAAGACAGCAGAGGTGCCAGCTCTGCAGAGCCAAAGGTATCACCCTGGGGAGGAGAGCAAAGGGCTCTGGGCATCTCCTTTACTTTTTTTTTAAAAACACTTTTGAATTAACTCACTCCTGATCTTGTCCTTCCTGTCTCATCCCAGGAGATGGAGTCTCTGGCCCTGCTCATGGCACGCAGTGCCACACAGCAGCTGCAAACCACCTGTTGTAAAATTGTCTCTGCAATCCAAGGCCTTCCCTCAAGCCTTCAGGATAAGGTGAAACAATCCCTTAATATCATAGAGGAGCTTCATGCTTCTTTCTCAGCAGCAAATTCCTTTCAGGACTTGTCCAGTGGTGTCCTGGCCCAGAGCCAGGGGAAGCTAGCTGTGATCCAGGAGTACATGGAGGAGCTGCTGGACTACCTGAAGAACAACAAACCTCTGTCCTGGCTGGTGGGACCATTCTCCCCTAGGGAGGAGGAAGAGGAAACTCCACAGGAGGAGGAAGCCTTGCAGGAAAAGGAAATGGAGATAGAAGGAACAGGGGATCACAAAGCCTCCACTCCTTTTCTGGAAAGGATAAGGCCCTGAGCACAGGCCTGGTTGGCATGACTCTGGTGAGAGCTTGGACTCTGATGGCTTTACATACTCCAATTTCCAGCTGAAGGTGGAACTGTCATATCTTGAATGATTATTGGGTACTGGTGAATAAGTCCTTAGGAGCTTCTAAGGGAGGTGGTGGAGTTAGCAGGACCACTCCTTGGCTCTTGTATCTGAAGAATGGTGGCTGAGCTCTGGGCTGGAAGAACAGACCTGAAAGTCTCCAGTGCTCCCACCTCCTTAGCAAGCAGTGGATGGTATGACCTTCATCAGTGTATCCAGATGATGCCTATATTCATAGCAATAGTTGCTGTCGGTCTTAATCCTTCAGCCAGTATGCAATGTAAAGAACTTCCTAGAAGCTGTAGGTCATAACTGCTTAAAATAAAATTACTGCATGAGGAAATAGTTACTGTCTCTTCTCATGTGGAGAAACCGACCAAGAGTGAGTATTGCTAACCAGATGTAAGCCATACTCTTCCTACCTTCAAGATTTCTTGTGCACAACTAAAAGAGTATTGCTTTTTACTTATTTGGAAAAAAATGGTAGGTGGATCTGGGTTCTGAAAACTCATTTTAAAGTCTCTAAGCAATGGTGTTCAGGCTTATGGGAACTGCAGCTTGGAGGATTGAGAGTAGGTAGCATTCTCTCTAACCCTTGTTTCTAGGTGGCACAAAGACTAGATATGCGCCATTCAGAATTGCAAGAAATAGTGAGCCATCCTTGGTACAACAAGGATTACAACTGGTAAGCCTTGGTACCTTACTGGGAAGTACCAGACTAATTCCATCTCACTCCTGAGCTTGGAGGCCTGTAAGTGCCCTCCTAGTACTTATCCATGCTTGGGGAAACTGTAGGAAGCTGTTCAGATCCTGGCATCTCTTGTCATTTGGCCTCCTAATGCAGTTGTCTTCTGCTACCTGGTAGGGATTTCCCAGTCTGTGGTGGGATAGTGGGTTGCAGGAGTGGCTGCCTGGATGAGGTGTGGGCTCCCAGATGGCAAGTCCATAGGGAATAGATGACAAACTTACTGGTGCTGGTCCTGTCACTAGTGACCTCCCCTGGCCAGGAGAAGCTTCAGGTGAGCAAGGAGCCCCTCAGCCACCACATCTGATCCTCTTCTGAAGAGGCAAAACAGCCCACTGCTTCCAGACTTGCTGGACAGTACACCTATAATACCTCCTCTTGGAGGTCAGAAGCAAGGACTGGGGGGAGGGCTCTCTTGTGGTGGAACAACTATGGACTTTTACCTCTTTTTTTCCCCAAGTAGAAATAGCTATTGCTGCAACTAGTATGTATGGTGGCTTTGTGCTGTACTGTGGTAGAACCATGTGGCTCTTGAATTCTGGCTTCAGTAATTCCACTGATGCAATGTGAACCCCTGATATGGCAAAGTTTTGGGTCCAACTTCACTGAGAGACTATTAGACAGCTCTCCAACCTGTGCTCCTCAAATAGCATCTGGCTTGTGTTGGAGGCAAAACAATAAGCTGATCTAAGACGCCAGGCCAAGCTATTGGTGAGATCCAAGATGAATTGCAGGTGTCATCTCTCCATTGCATGCTCTCTGAATACTGCTGATCAATTTCTCTTTGGCAAAGAGCTCAAGGAGAGGTAGATTCAGTCTGTGTAATGTCATCACAGTTGAACTTGTAAGGAGGGAAGCGTGGCACTGACTGTAAGCAGCATTGGAGCTAGTCATCCTGCTTGGTAGGAAATATGATATGTTCTCTTCAATAGCAAAGTTGCGCCTAGCTACCTAAAGCTACTAAACTTACCTGGCTGAAAGTAAACAGCTAGACATTCTTGTATTCCACATTGATCAGATCTATATTAACTTAGTGCTTAGCCCAGCAAATCACGCATGTTCTGCTTATGGATCATTGGGGCATATTCTTGCGTATTGCTTAAATCCATTTCCTGTAGTCACTATTGGCTGCTCTTACCTTGGGAGCCTCGTGTGCAGTGGGAGAAGGCAAATCACTCAAAGGCTCTCTAGAAAAGTTGCTTCCAGATTTGGTTCATAAGGGGAGGTTAGGGGCTACTAAACCACACTGGAGGCGGATTCACTGTGTGAATCTGGGCCACTTATATCAGTAACCATCCTCTCTGTTCTAAGTAGATCAACTCCTTCCCTTCAAAGGCTTCCAGAAAAATGTCCCTTAGCAATGTCTTAAATATACCAACTGTTCAAATTTCAAGGGCTAAAAAAATCCACTTGTGACTTTTTTCCTAAAAGTTGTATACCTGTAGTTTCTCACAACTTGGAGTTGCTCTGAATGGTGGAAAGTCCTCTGGCTGTACTTTTAGGGTTCATGACTGCTGGGTAGCACTTCATACCTCTGGCTGTCAATTCCCACCTGGCCTCCTTTACTTAAAGTGCCTTGAAGCAGAGCTACAAGATACCACCAGAGGTGGAACTGCAGATGTCAGAGCCATTGCACTGTTGTACCTCAGGCTTTGTCCCTGTACTACAGGTGCTGTAGGACAGGGATTTCCGAAGTATCTGTATTCCTGAGACCTCCTCATGAGGATGGAACAGAAATAACCTTTTTCTTTCTCTCATCTTGGGTGCTGTGCATCCAGGCTGTGACTTGGAGTATTGACTTATGGTGTCCCGTGGCCCTCCCCTGCAGCTGGGGACTCTGATGCTGCACAAGGCTGGGGTATTCCTGGTTTGCTGTGCTTGAGTTGGTGGGGGACAGCCCAGTACCTGTAAGGCTTTTGTGGCTCTACTGCTATAGTCCCCATGGCCTGCAATAGGCTGAACTGGCCTTCTCATGGCAGGTCCTAGAGCTCAGCTTGGGAAGAAGTGGCTGAATGGAAGCCTCTGCAAGTGTTTTGTTTCTTAACCTCCAAAGATTCAGGGAACCAGTGAGATCTGTTAGACCAAGCGAGAAGAACAAAACCCTCACCAAGGTTAGCTATGGCCAGGGCTAGTTTGTCTTCCTTACTAACTCTTCATCTCCTGGTCTCATCCATGTTGCAGAGACAGCAGGAGGGGAAAAAGGTGGAAAGAAACTGGGAATAAAAAATGGATGGGCTGTCTGCAAATGGTTAAAGTGTAAACTCTTCTGAGCTCTGGGAGAGCATCTGGATTGTTCTCCATTTTATCCAAACCTGTTCGTGCTTATTTTTGAATCCCTTTGGATAGAAATGAGGTGTTTGTAATCTGACAACCCTAGACAAACACCTTGACAGGGAAGATAAGCTTTGAGATGTCTTTTCTGGCTCTCAGTAGCCCTTGGGAATGATGTAGTGTTCCTTGGTTCTGATAAGCATAGCCCTGCTACTGCTGTTCTTGCCTGTCTAGGCTGTGGCCACAGCCTAGCTCAGTTGCAGGCTGATTTGAATTTTAAATGCAATCATAGGGGCACTTGCTCCTTGTTCCCCTCTTGCTATATGCCACCTCATCTCCCTCTGCCAGTTTGCTTAATGTTTTAATTATTTAATTCTCCACTCATATTCATGTGGCCTCTCTTTATTCAGTCCCTGCTGTTCATTGTTCAAACGCCTGACTGCTAGGTCAGGGAAAGTGCTGGCACTGGGTGAAGGCTACCTTGGGCATCATTCCAAAAAGCTGTCATCTTCCACAAGTCAAGTTAGGAGGCATTAGCCAATCTGTTACTGTGACCTCTAACTAGCAAGGGTAACTGCTTAAGGAGGGTTTCCCAAGTAGCTTTGTCATGAAGGCAATGGATTGGGAAACTGAAATTCTTAGCAAGCGCTAAAAGGCAAAACCACTTTTGTTGCTTGCAAGGAGCCTAATTTCTCTCAAGTTTCCATGTTTCTTGATGTATTTGTACACTGTCATCTCTTAAGCAAAATCTCCGCTTAATGCTATTATATAGCACAATGTTTTTTAAAAAAATAAAAATGTTTGTGACCACCCTGAAGTGTTGCTTGGGTAGCTGGAGCCCTGATCAGGCATGAGCTTTCTGGGTTTCCATTTCTATGTGACCATAAGTCACTGCATGGAGAACTTTAAGACCCTCAGAGCTTATCGGAGTTGATCTATAGCGGAATCTGGATGAAGCTTCTGCACTGGCCAGTTACAGCATCCTCATTTTCCAGTACTGAGAGCAAAATTAGGTTGTGGGACCTGCTCTGGTCTTCCTGCTGCTGTATGACNCCCCCCCCCATCCTCCCCATTACACCTCCTTTGCTTGCATCAGAGGAGGAAAACAAGGGTTTCAGAGCATGGGAGAGGGAAACCTGAAGGGAGTTCCCTGTGCTCTGATTGGGATCCTGACCTACTGGGCAGGACAAAGTGGTCAGCACAGCACTTTGCAGTGACCTGTGCTCCCAACTGGAGCACACGGACACTTTTCTGACTGAAATATTTGCAGGCGTCAGCACTCAACTCCTATTCCTTTTCAGAGGTTCCTGTCGGGTCTCTTCTGGCAGGTCCTCACAAGGCTTTGAGCTGGACAGTTTTGCTTCCCTCTGTACCCTGTGGAAGGCAGGGAAGGGGGTTGGGGGGTCAATAAATCTGCTTCAAATTGCCTTACAAACCAAGCGTGAACTTGTGACACTTCCAATACTGCCTTTGCGCAGCTTGTTAAAACCCCCAATGCCTCCAGGAGCGACAGGCGTCTGACCTGATCGATAGCTCAGCTGCCCTTTACTGCTGCAAACCAGGCAAAGCACCTCCTGTGAATACAGAGTACTGCCAGCAAATAATTACCCTTGTTGTGGTGCTTTCTGGACACTGGCGCCTGCCCCTATGGTAATGAAAATCCATTTGCAGAAGGAGTTAGTCTGCAGTATTGACTTCCCAGTCTCCCTCTGCTTCTCGTATTTATTTAGATTCAACTTGAGATGATCCGGCACTGAATTTAGAGGGGAGGTGATAGGGAGGATAATTAACAAGCTGAATGCTGACACGGTTGGATTTTATGCCATCCTCAGTACTGATACTTTCTTTTTGTCTGTTTGTGTTAAGCTTGCTTCGTAAACTCTGACAGAGCTCGGCGTGGGCGGGTGTGTTCCTGCCCACCTCTCCCCGTGTGCTCCCATGGGTTTCTCTGCAAATCTTACCTGTGTCTCTTCATTGCAGATTCCTTCAAATGTTTGTTCTTACCCAGATCTGCAGCTCCTGGAGGAGGGCAAGGGTGTTCAGCATCCAGGAGCAAACTCTGACTTTGTTGCTCCAAAGGAGTATCTCGTTGATAAGCTGAGTGCCCTGGGACTGCTGGGGGTAGAGTTGGGGCAGCAGAAACAGTTGCTAAACTCTAGAAGGAGTTTAGCAAACTTGCAGCTCTAGATGTCCCAGTAAGGGCCCCCATAGCTGTTGGTGGTTCCTGCCGTACTGGTAGGGCTGGCTGCATGGAAAGCAGAGGGGGACAGGGTCTGCAGCAGGCAGGGCCTGGGTCTGCTGTGGCTTCCCCAACCCCATATGCTTGCCCTACCTCCCCAGGAGGGGAGGCATGGTGGCCTGGGGCTTGTTGGAGGTGATTACCTGGGAAAGCTAAATGAGGGCAAGAAACAGTGTGAAGGGAAGGGTATGGAGGAGTTTGAGGCTAAGACTGGGAAGAGGTGGAATGGGAAAACATGAGAGGGATGTGAGAGCTGGAGCCAGGAGGGCTGGGGACAGCTGGAAAGCAGGTGAGAGGCTGGATGGAAAATAGTGGATTGGGATTATAGTGATAATTCAATATATGTGGGGAAGGAGGGATAGACAGCATCGCAAAGTTTGGAGCAGAAAAGCAGGAGTGCTTTACAGGGAGGAGTTCAGTTTGGGCAGGATTTGGGCAAGGTGGAGACCGCTAGAGAACAAGGGAGGAACCAGACGGCAGGGAGCTGCAGGCAGGAGGTGTGGGTTGGAGACAGGTGCGGCTGTTGGGGAAGAAACCAAGCAAGCCTAGGAAATGAGTGTGGGGAAGTTTGTGATGTACTCATGAGGTCAGGGACCTGCAGAAGGAGTGAAAGACTTGGTCAGGGAACAGGCTATGGGGACCTGGGGTAGGAAGAGGGAAAATCGGAGCATATCTGAGGAGATGGCACGCTCCCCAGAGGCTGTGGGAGGTGGTAGGGCAGATTCAGAGAGCTCGGAGAAGAGGGTAAGCTCCAAGGATCTCCTTTGCTTAAAGGCATTGGGTGCATGTACCCCATTGAGTTGTCTCACTGGGTGTCTTGGTGCGAGGCAAAGGAGTATCTCTGGCCCTTACCAAGTAAATATTGAAGAAAAACATATTGCTTTGCAGGAGGCACTCTAGATGTTTGCTGCATGTAACCACTCTTGTGTGGACCATCCTGCAAAGAGGTATCCTCATACCGTGGTTCTGCAGGAGCTATTATTCCTGTGGAGGAAAAACATCCTGAGCTCTCCCATTGAGGAAACAGCCAGCTGCATGCACGTCGTGGCGATCCTTCCCCTAGCAGAGAAATCAAACTGTTCAGCCTTGTGCATGCTATGCTTTCTAAAACAGCTCTCTGGTTTTGGAGGAACATCTGGTTGGACTGTTCATAGGCACCTCTCACCTGGGGAGCAGTGTGCTGCCTCCCTGCTCCACCTATCCCACAGGATGGTTCTTGCAGCTGCAAGTTGAAGGTCACTTTAAATGTCATCTTCATTTAGCTGCCTTGATGGGGTAATTACAGCTGCAAATACAAGGTTTACCAAACAAATTATAAACCAAATGCAGTGTTTACCCTGGAAGAAACTGATTGGAAACACCTGCCATTAAGTGGAATCGAGAAAAGCGATTTTAATTATTTGAGATGTTTTTGTTCCTAATGTCTACTGTTGCACATGTCCTGCTCTGTCCCCTCTCACTGATCCTTGGCAGATGGGGGCATGACATGCAGTCCGTGCAATGCTGTGGTTGTTTGTTTCCCACTGGTGTGCCCTGGTCTGGATCTCTGAATGCTCACCATCAGGCTGAGCAAAGAGCAGAGGAGGGCAGGTGAGCCTCAGCTGCAGCCCACGAGAAGGCTTTCATGCTTCACTGGTGGTTCAGCCACTGGAGGAGTGGTTGCGAAGTGGGGAAGATCAGATCTGAGGTGGTCCCAAGCATTTCTGAGCTCTCTTGATGAGGGGTGAGTGACACCCTCCAGGGGTGGCTCAACGTGGTGCAGAGCTGGGTTAGGAGCAGGGTGTCTCTTGGGCTTTGTCTGTGGCAGAACAGCTCGGGTGGCACAACTCGATGAGTGCAGGCAAAAGCACGCGGGGCAACATGCACAGGTGCAGCAGCTGGGGATGGCTGTCCCTGGGTGAAAGGCACTGGCAGCACGAGCAGGCAACCAGGCTTGCGTGCAGTGCATACACTTGAAGTTCATTAAGTTCTCTGTAGAAATTGGGGGGTAAGAAGACAGCCAGGAGCAGAAAGGGCTGTATGGTCATGCTACCCACATGAACGTCCTCATGTACGGAAGGGCTGTGCCTCCTCCAGGGAATGGCACTGGCTGAGAAGTTACAAGAGGCTCACTGTCTGCCCAGCAGTTCTACAGCAGCTTGGAAGCCACGCTGGCGCAGGCTTGAGGCTTGTCTCCTGCTCACCTGCCCTGGATGAGCAAAGGGCCTTATTTTTGTGCAATTTGCAATCTAAACTCAGAAACAAGAATAAGTAATGGAATCCATAAAATGCAATCTTTGCTCTTCGTGTTCATTTAACTTTCTTTAAATTCCCACATAAAACTAAACAAACTTTTATATTGCCAGTCTCAGACTTCCAGGGGTTTTCCTCATCCTGGCTCTTTGCAGCCACAAGAGAGGCTCGACCGCAGGTAGGAAGCTTTGGTGTGCTTCTGCGTCTCAGGCTTAAAAGCTGTAGCATGAAACAGCACGAAAGAAAGGGAGGGCCCTTGCACGCAGCGTGTATCACTTTCAAGCCTGGTGGTTCGGCAGATCCTGGCTCAGGGTTTTCCAACCTCCCTGTTGTCAACAGTGCTGGGAAGAGCTTGGCTCAAAAGAGAGACTGCAGCAAACTCTCATAAAGAGAGTAAAGGACAGAGGCACTGTGAGGGTGCTTTCATTCCCCTGTGGCTGAGCTGGCCATTTTTTTCTCCCAAGAATCCTGTTCAACGGAGTATCTATGTGAAAAAATCGGAGCAGAGAAAGCAAATTCCAGGATCTGATTTTTTTTTTGTTTTTGGTTGATTGACTGCAAAATCAATATGCCTTGTGACTGCCTGCAAGGTATAGCTACTGGGAAAAGCCCACAATTTGTCCAGAACACCAAACCAGGAAAAATCCATACAACCTATTTGTAAGCAATAACTGCCGCAGCCCAGTATGGACGGTTCTTTTCAGAAGTTACCACCACTAATCGTTTTGTCCTTTGAACCAAACCCTTAGCTTTACATCTTATAATGCCTTCCTTAGAAGACAGTGGAGCTGAACAACCTTTGCTCCTGTGCACCAGCCCCTACTGTGGTGCTGGGAGGAGGGAGAGTAAGTTAGCGTGCAAAGTACCGATCATTTACCCCTGTTGCGTATTGGAAGTTTTGCCTTGTCAGACTGTGCTGTATTTAAGCCAGGTTGTTTTTATGAAATAGTGAGAGTTTTAAAGGTGTAGCTGCTTTTAGGTGCAGGAAGCAGTGGGATCTGATTGATTCCTGTAATGGCATCTCTTCTCCTGCACTTCCCTGAAGCTTCAGCCAAAGCACAGCCCCATGTCGATGCCAGCATCCCTGTGCAGTGAGTGCTGCCTGCAGGTAATGGACACAGTCTGGAAGCCTGATGGTGGCTGAAGCTCCTCTGATGCTTCTTGTTAGCTCGCTGCTCCCCTTTGAAATTGTTTCATTGTCTTCAGGGGAGCGTTGGGGCTCTGAAGACTTAGTTACAGTTGTTAACATCAAAGTCTAGAGAACAATAAAGGAAATGTGCCAGATCAGCTGCTTTTGCCAAGGGAAAACAAGACAAAAAAAAAAAAAAAACCACATTTCCTGTGCTGTAGCAATATCTCTGCTGCAGACAGGAGAAGATTGCATCAGCTCTGCCTCCTGTGAGATGGGCTGGGGAAACCTGGCACGAAGCCAGGTCAGCTCAGTAGGGTCCTCACCTGCAGAGCCTGTAAGCAGAGATGTTGCTTCCAGCTGCAGTTTCTCATGTTCATTGCTAGTGGTGGATGAGGGATGCAGGGCATTGGTAAAGCCACTGCGCTGGGCTTCCTGCCCGTCATCGGGTCTTGTTTGCCTTTGCATGTTTCATCCTGTTCTCCCTGGGGCTGGGATGCTGCTAGTGCCAGACCATGTGCCAGGAAGAAGCCTGTGGTATTGAATGATGAGCATGCATGATGACCTGCAGTGCAAATGCATCAGCCTAAGTAATGATCATTGCAGATTTTTTGGTATGAAATTGGTGCCTTTGGACCCATTTTAATTCTGTTCTTCATTTTATTTTATTTTTATTTTATTTTATTTTAATTTTTAAAATCTATTTGCCTTTTCATCCAGTGCAATTTCTGTGCCTTGGAACAGAGGTCAGATGTTGGTGTGGTGAAGAGAAGCTGTCATGTTTCAGGCTGCCCCCAAATCTGGATGCTGATACCTGTTGCATCCTCCAGATGCAGGCCACTGCCTGGGAGCTTGCTCTCAGAGTTGGTGCTAACAGCAACAATGCTCTGGACTGTGGATGATCCCATCCTAGGAAAAGGGACATGAGGGCTGATATCCCAGCTAAATTAGTCCTGTCTCCAGTTTTTGCACATGCGGGATTTTGGGTGGGCTTCCCCTCTCACTGCAGACACACCAGCAACTGGAAAGGTTGTGAGGCTTAGCTGCAAAGCCTAATTGCACTGAGCTCTCCATCCATCCTGGAAGGGAGCATGGCCGCTGAATTTGGCAGGGCCCATGGCTTTCACCTGGTGCAAATTCTGCTCTTTCAGGTGCTACTCCAGGGGATCCTAAAGTGAAGTTCAATTTTATTTTTTTTATTAATTTTTGTTTGTTTGTTTGTTTCCTACCCATCCATAAACAGGTCTTGAGAATTCCTGTTTTTGGTTAATCTATAATGCAGTGTCTGAACCTAGCAGCAGCATCAACACCTGAAATGATATTCTCCAGTGGGATTGGCAAGGCTTCAAATGCTGAGCGGTGTATAACAACCTGAGTTTTTCCGAAGAGTGTCTGGGTACTGGTGGTTAGGACAAAGTGTTTGAAGCCCTGACTGGAGTCAAGCAAATGGGATTTTGGAGGAAGAGGGCAGGAAATTTGGGTGAGATGAGGTATGCAGCCGTTCTGTTTATCTGCTTTGTTTTTGAGTGGATTGTGCTACTGGAGCAGTGGCAAATGACGAGCCAAGGCTTACTGCCATCTTCAGTGACTTCCATTGGGTCTCCAGGCCCATTGCTTTCAAATATCAGACCAGTCCTGATCTGAAATGAGCAGAAAGTAGGGGTACCCAGAGATTAGTAGGTTTATATTGCAAAGTAACAATGATAGAAAATGGGTCTGACCATCTGCATTTGAGGGTTCTACAGGCAATGGTCTTTTCAAGAGGGCATTTCCCCACCAGCTGATATAGGTGGGCATTTGCCCCCCCAGGTCACAACCAGACCCTCAGATTTCTGGCCCTGGCAGCTGTTGAACAGGATGAAAGGAGAAATAATTTAAATGCTGCAATAAAGTGCAACGGGTTGGCAGCACTGAAGGGTGAGCTTTTGCCTTGAGGAGGGGTCCTGGCACCCTGGCCATCATCATGTCTTCTCCAGCAGGACGGCTCTGCCTTGGATCCCTAGAGGCAACTTTGTTTCTCTGACCACACAAGCTGCCCTGTCCAAGTGTGTGCCACCATGAGCCCAGCAGTGACACAAGCATGGGAAGACCCATTGGGTGGCACCCACCCCTCACATCTGAGGTCTCTGGGTTTACCCAGGTCCTTGCTGCTACCGTCACACAGAGATGTGTCCTTTGAGCCTGGGGACGTGGTGGCAGAGGAAGTCTTGCAGGACCATGGGATGCCTTTCCCTTGGGGACAGAGAGATGCCACATTGCCACTCTCCCTCTCTGACCCTTGCAGCAGGTCACCCTTAGCCCTTCTTGTCCCACTTGCCCACCTTTACACAGAGCTGGTCTTTTTGTCCCATGAGGGGACTTGGTGGTTGGGTTTGTGGGGCAAAAGATGGCAGTGACGGTCCTGGGAGAGAAGAATCTCTGTGATGGGCAGAGGGGGACGTGATTATCAGGAGGAGCTGGATCTGCTAAAAGCATGCCTAGGCATTGCTTCCTTCCCTTGAATAATCAAGGGCTCCAAGGCAATGGGGAAAAATACCAAAAAGCCCTGATTTATTATGGTCTGTGCATTTAATATGGGAAAACATGCATGGCAGGTCCAGAGAGAAACTCCCCAGCTCCCAGGGGAGCCTTGCTGCCTGCTGCACCAAAGACGCGTGTGTAGTACAGAAACTGCTGGTGTCACCTCACTGCAACAGCTCAGTTTGGAGAGAGAGGAACCACAAAGGTGCTTTTTCTTTTTTGTCCTTCCTCTGTTTGGATGTTTTGATGTTTTGGGAAGGGAGGGAGGGAGATAACCTGAGTGAGAAGATGAAACCACTGGTTTTGGATAATGACTTCTGGCCTTGCAGGAACAATGATTGCTGCAATTTCTTGGTGATTTCAGGAGGCAATGGGCAGCTGTTATGGGAAATCTCTGAGTCTGTTTCTTCACCCTAATTAGGGGTTTAGCTCCAGCAGCCCACTGGCAGGCAATGACTGGGATGAGCTGGCTTGTGTTAGGAGCTCAGAAAACAGAGCTCCTCACAGATGGAGGAAAATGCAAAAGGCAGAGTGGCAACAGTCATCTGCTGGCCTGGGGCTGGGCTGTTCCTCCTCTCTGGGGGACACTGAGTGCACCTGGGTGAGGGATCCCTGTCCTGGCTGGGACAGGCTGGTGTGCACGCAGGTGTACATACTTGTGCATGGTGCAGGTGTTGTGTCCGTCGTTTTCCCTGTTCTTATTTTGGGTACAATACACTTCTCGCAATATTGTTCTTGGCATTAGGAGCCCTAACTAGTGTCATTTGGTCCTCCATGGGACCACAGCGTCCCTCCATACCCACAGCACCGTGGAGAGGTGGAGGAGTTCAGCCTTTCCTCTGCTTATCCCCCCTAATGCAGCCAAGCATCTCTCAGTTTCCTTTGGAAACTGTTACAATGACATCCAGAGGTCAGTATTTGTATAAGAAAAGAGTTCTAACAGTTTCATTTTTTCATCCTGCTTTCTCTGAAATGTGTAAAGAATGCTGCAGGAAATGCGCCTTGGTAGGACTTGCAGACAAGCTGTGCTTCTCTTTGCTCTTTCCTGTTTGATTGCAGACTATTTGATTCAGGATGTTGCTCTGCTGGAAGCAGGAATGAAACTCTCAGGCTCCTTCTCTGCTCTAACTGGATCAGAGGCTCCTTTTCTCCTCATGTGCTTACCGTAGTCTCAGCTGTGGAAGGAAATTCAAGGGGAGCCCCCAGGGTTTTGGGTGTCTTCCTGAGAGGATGTACCAAAATATTCAGCCACCTACTGTGGTCCCTCAGGCCACAGCTGTAATAAGGATAAGTGGTGTCTCAGCATCTTGGTTTTAATTAGGAGAGAGCTAACAAATGGGCAGCCTTGGATAGTTGTCATCTGTCATCCATGTGCCCAAGGAGGAGGTTTCAGTGCTTCCCAGGGGTTGGCAGAAAATTATTCTGGAAAAGCCCCACCTCTGGACAGAGGGTTGAGGTCAGGTCTCTTGGTGCTGTATCTGATGCACATTGCACGTATAGTAAATGCTGGAAAAGTCCTCTCACCTGCAAGGATGGATGGCCTTTGTTTGGAGCCAGGGATCCAGCATGTTCACGTGCCCAGTGGTGTGCCACAGCTCCGAGGTGGCCTCTGTGCACAGAGCCTTCCATGGGGTATAGGAAACATCTAAACCCTAAAAGAATAAGCCCTGCCTAAATCACAGAATCACAGAATCACAAGGTTGGAAAGGACCTTCAAGATCATCTAGTCCAACCGTCATCCTATCACCAATACCACCCACTAAGCTACTAAACCATATCTTGTAGCACCTTGTCCAGGCGCCTCTTAAAAACCGCAAGGGTCGGTGACTCCACCACCTCCCTGGTCAGGCCGTTCCAGTGCTTGACCACTCTCTGAGAGAAAAAGTTTTTCCTGATATCTAGTCTAAATTTCCCTGTGCGCAACTTGCGGCCGTTACCTCGAGTCCTATCATTAGTTATCTGGAAGAAGAGGCCGACCCCCTCCTCATCACAGCCTCCCTTCAGGAAGTTGTAGAGTGCAATGAGATCTCCCCTGAGCCTCCTCTTCTCCAGACTAAACAATCCCAGCTCCCTCAGCCGCTCCTCATAAGACTTGTGTTCCATACCCCTCACCAGTTTCGTTGCCCTTCTCTGGACACGTTCCAGGGCATCGATGTCTTTCTTGTAGTGAGGGGCCCAAAACTGAACACAGTACTCGAGGTGCGGCCTCACCAAAGCTGAGTACAGGGGGATGATCACCTCCCTGCTCCTGCTGGTCTCACTGTTTCTAATACAGGCCAGGATGCCATTGGCCTTCTTGGCCACCTGAGCACACTGCCGGCTCATGTAAAGCACTGATAACCACGATAAAAGTTTCTTACGTCTAACCTGGCTTTTGATGCTCTCCAGCACCATCTTTCTTTAATTATTTTGAAATAAAGGCAACAACTTACTCTTTTCCAAACAAGCTGTAATTTCCATAATTTCTCTCCTAACTCTCCCAGACCCTTGCTTCCCTGTTGAACAGGAGCAGGATGGCAGTGCCGGCTGCGGCCTCAGCTCTGCCTTGCAGCACATGACAAATGGATGAGCTCAGAGGAAGATGATTTCTGAAATGAGAATGGATTTTTCAAATTGAGAAATCTGTGCCGTGAGTCCATTGCTCATTGCTAGGGATGCACTTGGGGAAACAGTGGCTTAAACAACAGCGAGATGATGCCTCGTGGGCGTTCATTTGTGCTTCCAGCAGCAGCATTGAGTTCAGAAGGATGAGTCAACCACCAGCACTGCTTTTGGAGGAACCACTCCTGGAGTCAGCATGGCCCCAGCAAAGGAGACCTTCTGAGATGGGCCATGTCTGGTGGGTCCCGAGATGAAGGGAAGGGCTCAGGGACGTTTGTGAGGTCCTTTGGAAGGTGTGGGTGACGTGCCAAACGTGGCAGTCCTGTTGGCTCCCCTCCCTCCCTGCAACCCAGCAAATACAGCTCCCACTGATCTAGAGGAGCTGCAGAAGAGCACGAACACTTTGAGAACAAAGTGAGGATCCTTACTGCTTTTGCTTTTCCTAAGGTCTTTTCGGTGTTCTGAATAGCTTTCAATTATCCTGTAACTCATTGCTGAGAGGTTTGTGTGCTTATATGCGTAGATTTTAGTGTTTCTCTGAAAATCCACAGTAGTAATTTGGTGCATAGAGAATAACCAGAACCTGCAGTATTCTGGACCCAGCCAGCAGTAATTTGGTATGGGTAATCACTATTCTGCTGCTTCTCTCTGCTAGCTCTGAAAGCGCTGTGAATTTAGAGCAGGAATCAATTAAACAGCAAATAGCTTTTTTTTTTTGTCAAAATCAATTAAGTCCTTCTCCCAGCCAGTGCAATGGTCTCCCTGGAATTTCATATTCTGCTTGGCTACCATTTCTTCGGCAGCTTTTGCTGGATAATGTTGATGTTTTATGGCTTGATTTAAATCATATGGATCAATGCATATGCATACCTTATTTGGATTTTCAATTACAACCATATATTTAGCCTAAATGAATTATCCAGGTTATAGTTTCAGCTACACAGAGAATTTTTCATAACGCCCAATTCAATTTTCACTTTCTCTGTAAGCATAAATGATTTCTTTGGAGAGTGGGATCATTACAGTTGCTTTGCCCTTCTCACTGCAATATCAGTCTTCCAAATAGGACAGACCAGAAGTTTTCAAACATCTTCAACCTGTGGATTCTACTTTTGCTTTGGATAGAGAGGCAGACACTTTGGATGTATCAGGGGTGTGAATTACACTACGGTGTGGATGAAGGTCTTTTTCTAAGTCACTTCTCATGGACTCCTTGGTCTGCTCACAGCCTCCTCACCCTCACACCCACAGCTCTCGGGTCACGGGCTGCGACCACCGCCCAGCACTTGTGCTCTTGCAGACTTCTTGCATCTGGATTAAAAAAAAGATAACTCCTTCTGCAACTATGTATCTCACTAACCTGAGTCTATGTACACCTCTAAACCCCAAAACACATTTGACAGTCTGGCCCTTGGTCTCGAAGTCACTGCTGAAAGCAGGACATTGGCTCTTAAAATCACCGAAGTGTTTTTCGGTCGTTTTCCACAGATAATATACCCTCAATCAGTGTCTGGGAGAGTGAAACCATCCTGAATTTTAAGCCAAGCTGTTGTTTGACTTTAAAGCAGAAGATATAAGCCTAAAATGTATTTATTCCTTTCTTTGAGGGTGTGCTCTGTTCTCAACAACAGCTTTAGAGAGTTTTCTTCCATAGTTTGTGATATGCTCCAGCTCAGCTGTACTTGCTGTCGAGGAGCAGGTTACTGTGCTTACAAAGATGTTTCTCCTCGTGCTTTTCAAACACATTTGAATTCTTACTGATATCTGTGTGAAATACCTCTGAAAGTTAATACATCTTTCCAGGGTACTTTTGAGATTTTTGATGAGCATCAGCCAGTTTCTCACTTGGTACCTGCAATCTGTGGGTGAGACAGAACTAAACCCATCAACCACCTGTCATCTATTTAATTTTTAAAAATAAATGATTGCTGGAGGTAAATGGCACATTTCCCATTGTTATCTAGCGAACCAATGTGTGCAGACCTGACCTTGCCAGCAGTGAAAACACCACTGCAGAAATGGGAAATTTCACATGTATTTTATTGTGTTGGAAATTACAAGATGCTAAGAGGGCCAGAAAAATAAAACAGCTATCTTGGATTTGCTTTTACTCCAGGGTTCCAATTTAGATAAATTAAATCTGAAATGGGGGTAATTGCTAAAATGCTGTGAATGATTGATTTATTTTTCCATGTGACAGCCAAACAAACAAAAAAATTAAATTGTTGAGCTTTAGAGAGCGGAAGCAAAACTGTACTCTCCATCTTCCACAAAATGCAAAACTTAGACATTGCATGTGGTTTGAGGCACAGTTTTTCTTTCAATGCAAAACTTTTCATGCTGAAAATGAAGGCCTGGGGTTACAAGCTACTCAAGAAGTTGGTGCCATCTGAATTTTCTTTTCACTTGAGGGGATTTAAAGGATCAGTGATCTGGCTAGGGAAGTGCTCTGACCACTGCCAGCCCTAGGAGAAAAACTGTATGCCTGTGTGGTAAATCTCACTTTTCAACACCATGAAGCTTTGTACAAACAATTAAATGCTCCCTGAAGTAAACCTACTTCCCAAGTGACTGCTCCTGCCTCCAGGTTAATAAGCCTTTCTCAAGCTTTTACTTTTGGATTTAATCTAAAAAATCCTTGCAGCCAAGAAAAATGCCAAAAGTCAGGAACGAGGGACCCTCAGCCCAGAAGAACCCATTTCCTGGAAGGGACAGCCCGGGGCTCAGCCAGGAGTCAAAACCAAAGTTATTCTCTTCCATGTCCAGAGCAGGGGCATGAAGTGTCTCACGTGGCACAGGGCTCTTCCAACCACCCTGTCCCAGAAGGGTTCAATCCACCCACTCTCATCAGGGATATTGTGTTGCTTTGATTTCCAGAGCCATGCAGAGCATGTGATATTAAACAGCACTACAGTCTTTGCTCCAGTGAAATTTAATTCCTTAAATAAGGAGAACAGTGTAAGGAAGAAAGATGCAAAGTGCTTACTTCTACGCTGCCTTGGAGCAGGTTGTTGAGGCGCAGAGTACAGCCCAGACCCCTCCAGGACAGAAGGGAGGTGGACCTGTGCTTTCTGCATCTCTGGTGAGCAATCTCAGCCTGTGAGATCATTGGCAAAAAAATGGTGCCTTATCCTATTTTGTATGTTAGCCTTCCTATCTTTCCACAGTACTTTTCCTCTAGCAGGTTTGCTACAAGTTGGGGAACAAGGCAAGTCACCTTTTGGTGACTAATTTTTTATTAACCAGAGGGATGAGGCAAGCACACAGATTTTTCATCACCACGTGAGTTACTCTGTTACTGCTACCAGTTTCATCTCCTGAATTCCCACGTGCCGGTGATTGAGAGTGGTATTCAGACTCATGACTGCATATCATACGACTTTCCCTTTATCACTTGGATGCTGCTTGGATCCATTTTCAGAGCTCTGCCATCTGTTAATTTAATAATTGCCTAATGTTGTAATACACACATGCTTTAATTGAGCAATTTCCCGGTTCCCATCAGAGAATCTATTTAATCTGTCAATATTTCTCTATAATGCCTATTTTTTCAGGTCCTTTTTAAAATAGTGGCAGGATTACAATAGCTTGTTAAGTCAGGCACCCCATCAGACTGGCTTCTGAGGTGCCGCTCAGTAAATATTGTAAAATCCCTGTATGTCTGTGAAACAATTTGGAAACTTTTTAAATATTAAGGGAGTACATCCTCATTCTTACAAGGCAGAAGGCTTGATGGTGCAATTATCTAGTCTATTAGTTATTATCTGGCCTACTTATACTGCATAAACTACTCTTCCAATGGTATAAACTGATGCAAATATAGGTTAAGAAGGGTCAGGTTTATTTTATGTCCACTGTGACTTTGGAGGGGAAAAAAAAAGACTACTCCAGAATGCCAAATGTCGGGGATGCTAGATGAGAAATGGACTTAGCGCAACGCTGTCTGTGCTCATGCCTTTCTTCCTGGCTTATGTGAAGCTCATCTTAGAGTCAGATGAGAAAATAAATAAAAACATGACTCCTTCTTGTTCCTTCCAGATAGGCTGAATATATTTATTGGATGGGGAATACATGCCTCAATTCTACTTTAGTGCTTCGGCTTTAGTTTGATTTTTAAGGAAATCTCTGCCAGCTATAGGTTACGTTGGCCAAGAAAGGCCAGTAATGACACTGGCAACCTCATTCAAGCCTCTCGCAGTACGTCATTCCCATTTCCTTGGGAAGGTTTTGCCTTTGCATAACTTTGTAGCTTTGCAAAATTATCGAATAAAGTTTCTCATAAATGCACTGATAGCTGCTAATGAACCACTAAGAAGGAGCCATATTTTAGCCATCAGTGCCTCTGAGCCACAGCTGGTACTTCGCTGTCATGCTTTTGCTTCCTTGCATGGTGCTCTGGGGGGTGCCTACATCCTCCTGAAAACATTCACAGCTCGTTATCATCACCGTTGTTACTATTATTATCACCACTTGTCTTTTTACTATTAAAAGCCTAAGTGCCCGTAGCTCTGGATCAACCACTGGGACTGCCATGGCATATTGGGGAGGATTCCTTTAACTTTAGATGGCAAAAAGCTGCAATTCTAAAGCCATGCTCTCCAGCCTTAGTTCCCTTTTAAAGTCCATGCAGGGAAGCAGGCACCCTGTGGCAGTGGGTCATCTCCGTGGTTTTAGGCATGCAAATAGGATGGACCGCATCCTCCAGGACCTTCTCATCCTAAGAGCTCATCTTGGTCTAAATGGATTTCTTCCTCTTTGCTTTGTACTTTCTCACTCCTGCCAGTCATTACACTGTCTCTCCTCTGCCTGCCCTGCAGAAGGAACATGCAGTTTTTCTGATTTTTGAGCAGGAGTTTGAAGACTTGTTAAGGATTGTGCTGGAAGGCTGTGGTGAAAGAAGGAATCAAATGCAGATTTCCTGAGCAAAAGACTAGTGGGCATTGGGCCATGCTTTTCCTCTTTAAGAGATGCAAGTTCAGGATTTGTAAAGTGCTTTGAAGTCCCCTGGGATGAAAGCTAATGTAAAATGTGACAGTTATTACTATAAACTCTCTCAGCAAACTTGAACTCGCCCAAATGTCTATTCATAAGCTTATAAGTAATCAATTCCAAATAATTGCATTATGCCCTTTGAATTAGTGGATTTTCTGCCAGTAATTGACTTTATAGAAAAAGACATCTATCATCTTAGCAAGGAGTTCACACCCAGCCCACTACTAGGAAAATTACAGGACTCTGTATGTGAAAGCATCTTTAACAGAATGGTTTTAAATGAAAAGCAACCCTAACAATACTGTAATTATGAGCATCCCCTCAGGTTAATCCAGCTAACAAAGTGTTTAATGCTGAATGAGTTTTCATCTAGGATTCAAAAGTGTCCTGGAGGAAACCGAGGAGAAAAGTGAAGTGAAGAAGTGCGTGTTTGCTTAGGATTAGATTTGTGAAGGCGTGCAGGTATCTGCCCTTCTAGAGCTGGAATACTAGATCGTCACCAACCCCAGTGGATTTTGGGGATGCATAGGTCCAGGAAACATCACCATTTATCTCACTAAAATCCCCACACTGCTAACACTTTTGCCTGCAGACACGCACGTAACTGCTGAAGTCTGGATGGCTACGAGCAGCTCAGAGCTCCTCTCAGGCTTGCAGCCCTCGAGATCCACAGCTCAGGGACTTTGTGACTGACTTTAAGCTTCAGCTGCAGCTTGGTGCTGCTCTTGCCTTGTAGCCCAGGCACTTGCAGGGCATGTGGGAAGACTCAGGGTCACATCTCTTCCTTGTGTCTCTTATATCTGGACAACTGGGATGGTGAACATATCTGGGCTGAGGAATAATATTCAATATCTTCATTAACCGAGAGCAAGAAGCAAGGAACCGGCCTCCCAGTCCATGGCAATGACACATGGCCATGTGCAACTAGAGGAGGCCTTAGAGAGACCTCTGGCCTTCAGCCCCATGTCTTCGCACATTTGCTGTCCTTGTATTGCTGGATCTGGAAGGCTCATCCAGGATCTTTCCAGAAAGTCCACTGAGCAAACATTTGAATTTAACCCACTTTCCTTAAACATTTTGAATCAAGCCTTATTGAAATGTGTGGTTCCAGGCACTGTTGGGAAGCTGATGTTTAAGCCACTTGAGTGATCACCCCTTGGGGAAAGCCTGCTCCAATGTTATCTGTATCCCTTTCTTTAGCAAACAAGGAAATAGTGAAGTTGTGCTGAACATAAACACACTGAAACCTGAAAAATCAATTCCTTTGGTAGCTCGGAAGAATCTTTCTGGCATTCACAACAAAGCCGAGATTAATTGGAGAATGCTGTTTGTTAAGGAAAAAAAGAACAAACCAACAAACGTTTTCATGGATGCTATAATAATTAACATTCTGTCTAAGTAAATCAATAACTCTAAGCAGCTTAAGAAGGAAGAGCTTGCTCTAGGACCAGCTTAGCACCCAGGACAGACCAGCTGTGCAAGAGATTGTCCCATTGGCCTCCGGATGACTTCTATGTCTTGCTCTGGAGTACCACAAGCACCATTAAGGTTTCTATTGCTTTTGCATCTTGAGGATTTGAAATGTTGTAATAGTAAAACCTCAGCTGCTTTTTCTTTTTTGTTTTTTTTGTTTTGTTTTGTTTTGTTTTTTTTTCCATTATACAGTCCAGAACAGGGCATATGAAAGGGAGAGTTAGACTGAGGTGTGAGATTTGCTTGTAGATATCAAATGCTTCAGTTCTCACAAAGGTTTCCCATCCAGAGATTCTTTTTCAGGTTCATGACTAGCACAGATGTAACACAAAGAGATGAACGTTGTTTAAACATTAAAGCTGGCCTTGGTTTTGAGCATATTTAAGGCACTTGTACATTTTAACCACACCTGCTCATTCATTTGTACAAGCATATTGAAGGTATCATACACTGAAATAGGAATACAAATAGTGTCAAAATACTGGCAAACCTCCAAAACCCTGGGGATCTAAAATGAGATGAAAATCTAGAGGAAGTAATAATAAATGTGAAAGAACTTTGCTTGCAGTGTTATATTTATAATTTCATCTCAAGTTTTTGCAAATACGTAATTTGTGAAGTACAGTCTTTGTAAAATCAGAGCATCTCAACATTTTGGTTCTTTGAAATGGCCCCTCTGCAACCTCACCTGCATCCTTTTCAAATTCATCCACATGCTTCTATCAGCAGAAAATACAATTAGGAAAAAGCTGTGAGTTTGAAAAGGTGTCGCAATAAAATAAAAAGAAGACCTCAGAGAGGTTTTGGATGCTTGATAGTAATCAAATCTACTGCAGAGAAGAAAATCAATGTTGCTATCTTTATATATCAACATAAACATTTATATTTCATTACACCAACAAGAAGGACAAACTGTAATGAATCAAGAGGGATTTCAGGAGTGGAATGAAGATGAAAAGGCCCAGCTTGTCAATGTTCCTGTCTTGTGAAGGATAACCTTGTCTCTCCAAAATGCTGTAAATCTTTCACCCTAAGAGCCTTTGCAACCAGAAGCAGGAAGAAGAACAGACCTCCAGCAACTACTCATGGCCAAATTGCTTCCACTTCAGTAGCTCTCTAATGGGGAATATTGATTGGGATTTCTTTAGCGAGGTGGACAGGGCTGTAGGTGCACAGATTTCCAGGACCTTGTTGCCAGAGGTGGATGTTCTTTGGGAAGATGGATCAGGACAGGGGGCTGCCTTGCTACCCAGGGGGTATCAGGAAGGCAGATCTGCAGCATGCAGAGGACCCAGCAAGACCTGTAGTCCAGCCCTGCCAATGCTCCCTGCATGCAGGCATGTACACAACAAGGGCTCAGCCCCACCATGGGTTCATGTCAGGGTGGGCTTTTGCTTGGAGCATGTCTCAGTGCTGTCCTGAATAATGTAGCTGCAACTCTGCACCCCTGTTCTCTAGGGTATCCCTTAGACACCCCTCAAAGTTATCCCTAAAGTACCTACAAACATGATGTGAGAGATCTTCCAACTAGATACAGTGCAAAATCCACCTGAATAAGAAGTGTTTTTGTGAAGGTTCTTCATGAAAAGAAAGTGTCTTCATGAAAAGTTCCCACTTGATATGCGTGGGCTTTTGTGCAGTCCCACAGCTCTCTTCTTAGCCATTTGCCATGGACGTTAAGGAGAATTCACGATGCTCACTTCCAACATCCTCTAGGAAACAAGCTCTCCCTCACCCCGGAAAAAAAGTAAATAATAGTATTTCTGTGGCAACTAGGACTTCTTGATCTGGAAGTAGGACTTACTACTTACTATTCAGTATTCTGTAGCTATTACTTGCTATTAGGTATCTGCATTTGTAATTCACTAATTCTTCATTTAAAAAGATTTGAGTGGCAGGAACAATATTTTGAGACACCAATGACCTCCCCACCATGGATAACATTTTGCAAATAAAGCAAAATGTTCCCAAATACTCTATATAGGCTGAATGTCCTTCACATAACAAGTCAACAAACATGTGGAAGCAATGAATACATTTGCAGAAAATGGATTTGGATCATGGACAGAAGGACTAAATCACTGAATAATGTATTAATTCTACCAACTCTAATATGAATAAGGGAAGAGAGATTTAGATATATGAGCAGGTCAGGCATCAGAAATTTTAGTTTGTGTAAAGTTTAAAGCACAGAACGTAGACTCCACTACATTTCAATTAAAAATATATATTTTTAAAATTTATGTTTGAAATTGCATGGACACACATCAAGGTTTTTGTAGCTATTGCAGAATAAAATTGCTCTTCTTGACAGCACAGACTTTGGAGTGCCTTCCCCATAATTTGGGGGGAACAACTTATATGCTGGAGGACAGGGCTGCAGAAATGGGCTGGTGGGAACCTTATGAAGTTCAACAAGGGCAAAAGCAAAATCCTGATCTGGGAGGGAATAACCCAATGCAGTTGGACACACTAGGCAGCTTTGCAAACAAAAACGTCCTGCTGCTGATGGTAAGCATGAATCAACACCATGCCCTCACAAAAGCTCTCTTAGCAAGAATGCAACCATCATGGCATGGGAAGGGATCCTTGCCCTCTGTTCTGCACTGGTGAGAACCCATCTGCAATGCTCAACCCAGTCTGAGGTTCCCAGTGCAAGATCAGTGAGTCCAGCAGAGGTCACTAAAATGATTGGGGCTGGAGAACAGGATGTACAAGGAGATGCTGAGAGAGGTGGGTCTGTTCAACGTGGAGAAGGGAAAGTGAAGGAGAGATCTCACTGCTGTCTGCAGCTGCCAGATGGGAGGGTGCTGAGAAGCCTCTTCCCATGGTGGAAGGCTGAGAGTCAACATGTTGCAAAAAGGAAAATCCTCATTAGACAGAAAGAAAGAAAATCACCCCGAGAGTGGTAAAACACTGGGCCAGGGGTGAAGAGATGCTGTGAGACATTCAAAACTCAGATGGGCAAAGCTTGGAACAGGCTGCTCTGGCTGGTCCTGGTTTGAGCAGGAGGTTGCGCTGAGGTCCTTCAGCACGCATGATGATGTGACTCGCCCAATCACCAGTGCATCAAGAAGTAGAGTTTTGAGTCAAAGGACAGTGACAAAAGCTCTTGAACGATCTTGTTGAGGCTCTGACTGTTCTATGAAAACTGCAGCAGTTTGTCATATAAAATCATACATGTCTGCAGGGCAGATCGTGAACGAATCCCTTCCTTTGCGCTGAGGGAATGTTCATGACTATTGCCAGGAGCATAAGTGTTCATGAAAACTTGCCAGTTGCAGAGGAATAGCCGGCCCTCTTTGTCTGTGATATATGGGAAGTGTTTTCTCAATGTGTTAAGAAAATCATTTTCATATCCTAAAGCATTTTGATCTCACTGTCTTTCCTCACAAGCTCGCCCATGGACGGCTGTACATTTCAGGTACCTGGTGACCAACTGACCTTCCTCCACCTCCTTCAGGCTGCTCCCTCCTGCCCACCTCATCCCCCCAGGCAATGCGTTTTCTCCTCTTTACCCTCTATGGTTCTATGAGCAATAAAGTCCTTTGTGCTCTGTGTTAGCTGGGCTGCAGGTTTCTCCTCTGCAGTTGCCTGGAGCAAAGCGGAAAGGTCTCTGAAGACCTGTGTTGGCTGTAAGCAATAGGCTGGGAACTAATATTCTAGCTCTTGCTCTACATTTGGATCAACAATAGCTCTAAGGCTTTCAAACCGCTGCTGTCATGCACAGCACCTCAATCAATGTTATCAGAACTATTTCAGAAAAACTGAAGCTCTGACAGCACAGGCTTATCTTTCAAGATCTGCTTGGCAGTGCTTGAAGGCACCCAAGATTACCTTCTCTTTCACTGCTCCTTCTCTGTTTTTAAATAAATGTGACACCCCCTTTGCTCCTTTGGGCTGGAAACTTTCTTTTCTCTCTGGGTAGCTGCTTTCTTTTACTCCAAAGTCTCAGGAGGCTTTGGGAATAAAGAGACCAACAAATTAGATTGGTTTCACCTACTGGATGAGCCTGCAGCTGGGATATTGGGTTTTTGTATGCTGCAATTTAATTTCTTTCTCATCCTGTAAGCTGTACAATCTTTTCCCAGTTCTTATCCCTGAGAGCAATGTCAGGATGGTTTCCGCTTCTCTGACACTGTTAACCTCTCTAAATCTGAACGGGGAAGAAAATAAACAAAAGATTGCCTACTGAAACTCTTTGGATCCCAACTGCTTGTGTCAATTTTCCCTTCGGAGGATGTGCAGGCAGTCCTGCTGTCCTGCTGGAGAGTCAATTCTGAGGTTTTGCAGAACCTCAATTTCTTCTTTGCAATAGATTAAGAGAGAGGGTGGCAATTTCCTACCTCTAGAACAAGCATCCTTTGGCCCCTTTTATCTCGAGTGAAGGTGGTCCAGACTGCACAGAGATGACCTTTCCTCTCCTCCAAACCGGTCTGAAGTCTCAGTGCTGTGTTAAGAGTGACGGAGGCTGAGAAAGCCCAGCAGCAGATCCAGCCTGAACCCCCTGCCAGCAACACTATATTTATCCCAAATGTAAATACTGAAAACAGAAATAATTCAGAATACATTTGTTCCTTTTTAAAGCAAAATATATAAAGGCATTGATGTGCTGGAACAGTGCACCCCATAGTCCCAGCACTGCATTCCCAAGCCATAAATGCAGAAGCTTGGGAAATGGCTTTGGAAGAATCTGGAACTGAGCTAGGTTGTCCCCAGCCCAGCAGAATCAGCCTGATCTTACCCCATGGCTGCTGGTCCAGCCTTTTCTTACAGCCTCCCATGATGGAGACATTGCAGTTACACAAGACAATCTACTCCAGTGCTCTACTACCCACAAAATTAAAAAAAAAATTAATCCTAAATGAGTAAAGTGAATATTTCATACTTCATTTTGTATGCATGAGTTCCTATCTTCCACATACATGGAAAACAGTTGGTCTCTTTCTTTGCTGCAGCCATTTCTGTCTTTAAAGAATGTTACCACACCATTCCCCTTCCCCTGTCTCCGCTGTTTTATACCAGAAAAAAAAACAGTTTGTTCTTTCTTCATAGGTCCTATTATCTAGGTTCCAAATGACATGCAAGTATTAGGAACACATTTGGCAACTTCAGTTCTGCAGAATATGAAGCTCAATGTGTAAGGGCATAATAGACATTTGCCTTCACAGTGTCACTACAAAGTTAGCAGCGAAAGTTTCTGCAAATAGATGCAGCGGTTATTAGCAGCATGGCCTAAACCTAACCATGTTTCTTCAGCTACAGCATATGATCTTTACTCTGTTGAGTTCTAACTAGAGAGGAAGGTTTTAAAGCTTGAGTTATTCTGCTTCTGAATTTCATGAGCACAACAATGTTACACAGGATCATTGCAAAATACGCTAAAGAATCTACCTGTAATTCATTTTGCACTGCAAAAACTATGCACAGATATATCGAATGATGGAGATGATAGTCTTCACAAGATTAGGAGAGTCAGTCTACGGCAAAAAGCTCATTGTGGAGTCTCAGCCACAATTTCTGCTGCAGGGTCTTGCAGAGGGTATTCTACTGAGGGACTCTTCTTGTTTCTGCTGAGGTTCTTTGCTGAAAAGCTAATTAACAGGAAGGCTGGAATGGACCCTGGGTACAAAAGAAAGTCTTGAGGTATCCTAGAAATGATCATCTTGAGGATCGTTTTGGACCCATAACCCTAGAGACGAATACATACAGCTCAGACCAATTGCCTTGCTAAGGAGCAAATTGTAAACAATATAATTTTAGAGTTAAAAATTATTCTAATTTAATGATATCTGTTCAGTCAGTGTTTGGAAGTAAATCAGTGTGTGAGTAGTAAAACAATAATGTACTTTAAACTAAATTATTAGTAAACAAATCAGTCTGGTAGGCAATGAATGTGTGATACATTATTCATTTCTATTATCCAAAACACTTCAGTAGCTCTCAGAGTCTGGCGATAAAGTATTCAGAATACAGTATCCACCATCCCAGAAAACAGTCTCTAATGTGATATTAAAGTTAAAAGAGAAGTGAAATATATTCCCCCAAAGCAAGGTATTTGAATAATCCTGGAATGAATCCATCTCATGCTTCTTTTTAAAGCTGGCTTTATTTTTTTTAACTAAAGTGCTTTCATTACAGCCCAAATGAAAAATGTTCCCTGCTTGGGTCTGCTACCAACCTGTGAATTTGTCCCAGGAAGTCTCGGTAATGAGCGAGGTGGGTGCGGTGCCAGCCTGGCCCTGCTGCCTCCCTCCAGCCTACTGAGGACCCCAGCTCCCTCCCCACCCCATCAGCCAGGGCTGTGTCCAGCCATTTCAGGAGAAAAAAATCCATATGAGGCCAAGGGAGGATGCAATAAGACCATTTCTGGCCAGTTTTTAACCTCATTCCTGTTGCAGCCCAGTCTGTGATGCAGGAACATAGCAGAACGAATGCTGTGGGGGGAGAACAGATCATGGGCAATTTCCTGGCAGATCCCACAGAGGATGCCAGGGGGCTTTGAGCATTGGAAGAGAAATTGCTCCAGACAAGACACTGTCCCCTTCGCACACCTTGTGCCAGCGGCTATTTCTCTGCAGTGATGCTGGGGCAAGTGCTTCCCTTGCAAACCCTGCAGGTCTGGATGGAAGGAGGTGATCACCACAATGATTTATTGCTTTTTTCCTTCAGCCTGTTTTATAGTAGGATGTAAAAAGTCATCAACTTCTGATGATTTCATCTGACCTGTGCCATAAATGTCCTTGTTTCCCAGCAAGGAAGCCAGGACAATCAGAAATAGCAATGCCGGTCAGAAATCTTTATTGCAAATGCAACTGGCCACTTAGTCTGGGGGGCAGGGGGAACCTCAGCAGGTCTTTGTGATAAGAAAAATAAAGGATTACTGGGGCAGGTCAGTCGATAAGGACAGCAGTGACTGGTATAGAAAGACTGTCTCAGTTTTGGGATTGGCACACTGATTACACCACTGTCACCCCATTTATGACAGTGGAGTGACTACTCCAATTTACTACCAATCTTCCAGGTTTAATAACCCAGCCCAGTACCTTTGTTTAGAAGCACGTCATTTGTGATATTCTGAAACATTGCTTTTTTATAAAACACCTGTTGACTTTTAAAAATTTCTGTGGTTTCATACTGAAGACTACGGAGAATGAGTGACTAATGCAGCTGCCCTTAATGTTGAGAGGTTAACCCAGCGTGGTCTCTGCTCCATTGCTAAGGGCATCAGGAAATTTTCCTGCTGGGTTTTAATGCTCTGCAGAGGAGGAGGCTGGTGGGACTCCAGGAGTAGATCGTTCCTACCCCAAAGCTGGGGCTGCTGGTGTGTCTCAGGCTCTTAATCCATTATAAAAGCTTGTCAGCCATTTTAGATTTGCCAGCAGCTAACGTGAGCTTAATGGGAAAAAACAGGTAATGAATGCATGGGATTACTTTTGCTTTCACAAGATAAGCAACACCATGCGATGAGGCATGAAGCATGAACCTGTCCCCAAAACTGAGACATCCCAAAACCTTCTAAAACCCCATATTTTTCTCATACTGCACCCACAACAAGACACAAACCCCACTGGAAGCATACCCCCCTCCTCTGACCCGTCTCACCTGCCTCCAGGCACCCAGAGGTGAGGCTGGCGCATGGCTGTGGGTGTTACGGTCCCCTTGGTTTTGTGGTGAGAAGGAAATTCATGAACACCAAAAGGGAGAGCAGACTGGAGAGTCGAGCTGTGGTCCCACTTCTGTGTGCTGGGCAGCAGAGCTGTGCTGCAGGCTGTCCTGTGGGAGCCCAAGGCATCCCTGATTTCAGTGGGCACTGGGCAACCACGGCACTCAGAAGATCTGAAGATGAAGGAGACGATCTGAATGAACACCTTCATTTGAAAAAAAAGGAAGAAAAAACACTTTTCCATCTCCAGCTTTTGACTCTTAGAATTAGGGCAGGGAGTCTGCTGGATGCGGCTGATGTTCACAGCGTGAGCAGACTGAAAACCGCCCTACAAGAAGATCATCCACACAGAGCATCTGGCATAGGTGCAAAGCCTACATCCCACAGCTGTGGCTTGCAGGCTCTATGCCATGAAGAGATGGACATACACAATATGAAAAGGAATTCCCAAGACTACCAGTTTACTGAGCATTAATTATACTGGAAAATAAGGACATGTCCCCTCTTTGGACCAGCGGTGGGGTGTTATGGGGAAAAAGCCTTAATTTTTTTAATCTTTCCGATATTTTAAGTGTATTTCCAGTGATTGTTGTGGCATCTTATGAAAGAAAATTTTTGTTTTTAAGGAGATGGATGAGACACTGGGTTGCCACTTCATCCTGCTACCTGACAGTTTTGGAACTGCAAGACCCAGGGAGTGTGTACTTGCCAAGAAACAACAGGGCATCCAACCTAGCTGTGAAGAGATCATCCGGAATAGCACTTGACATAAAGTACCCTCAGAAATGAGACATTCTTGCCATGTACACTCTTCAGTGGAGACATTAGCCTCCAAGTACATTAAAATATATGACAGCTGATCTCTGTTATGACATTTACCTTCATGAGTTTAGGAGCAGAGGCAGAAGTCATAACTGGATACACATGTCACAAAAAATTAATCATCAGATATTTTATCTGTACAATGAACAGGGTATGTATTTTTTTTCTTCTACCTCTAATCTTCAGAGAGTAAAATCACTTTCCATGGTGGCTGTGAGAAGTTAAGACTCTGAAAAGATAAGGCTGGTTGTCCTCTCTAGGTAGTTAGATGTATGCACAGCTGCTTGCCTCTCCTGCTTGTGCAAGGATCTGATTGCAGAGGAGCACTGACTGCTTGGTCAGTGATCTGGGCACCTATGTACTCTGTGCGGACCGCTCAAAACATAGGCAAGTCATGCCAGTAGTGAGTGGAATTAACTGAGGTGGAGCAAAGGAGAGGGTTCCAGGTCCTGTCCTTCCCTTGACAAACTCCCCTAGAAAAGGAGTTCCCCTGCAGCAACCACAACCCTTTCAGTCCGGCTGGGATACTCAGCCTTCACCTCCATATAGGTCTTCAGAAAGAACCAAAAAAGGACAAGCACAGCTAAACATCATCAGGAGACTATGAGAAGTAAGAAAGTATGTTCAGAAAAACTGAAGTACATCCAAATGAAGAACTGAGAAGAGAATGCAAACATTGACTAGTTACACAGAAACATACAGAACACAGCCAAAAGAAAAAGAAAAAATTGGAGAAGCAGCTTGCAAACAGCCTAAAAACTTGTAATCAGTGCTTGTTCAACTCTCAGGAGCTGGAAAGTTGCCTGATAACCCATAAGACCTTTGACAACCCAGGTGTAAAAGCGCTCAGAGAAGGGAAGGCCATAGCAGGTAAATGAAAGGATTGTTTTACATCTGTGTCCTCCAAGGCTCAGGATGTCCCCACCTCAGAGCCTATTTTTACAGGAATCTTCTCTTGAACTGCAGCATTGCTAGAGGAGGTTACAGGAAAAAATAATGAGATGAAAAACAAAAGATTGCCAGGGCCAGATGGTATCAGCCACATGCTCTCAAGATCAAGAATGAAGTAACGGACCTGCTCACTGTAGGGTGTAATCCTGTTCTCCAGACTGCCCCAATACCAGAGGACTGAAGAGTGACTGGTATGATGCTGTTTCTATAAAAGAATTGGAAATGTCTGGGGAGCTGCCTGTGACAGTCTGCCATCTCCAGCAGGCAACATGGTGGTAGCTAAGACTAATGAGTAATGAGGGGACACATGGTTAGGAATGAATTTTTTGGAGAAAAGTCATTCCTCGGAAATCTAAAAAGGGCTGTAAAATCCTGACTGATGTGCAGAGGCTGCATAGGGAATAAATTTCACAGTTTCTTCTGTAAGATCTCCTGCCACCAGCTGAAACTTGCATGTAACAGGCTCAAGATCAACAGGAGGCAGCTCCTCCTCTTGCCTCAACATACAGTTAAGCTATGGAAATCCTTGCTGCAGAAACACCAGATGCAGGTCTACCTTGGCTCAAAAATTAAGCAAATTCATGGACAAGAGAATCCATGGAGGGCTGTTAAATGTAAACATATCACCTCTGAAACCTGCAGGTCTCTGGAGGATTGGAGAACACATCAAGGAAATATCTAAATTTGCTGTTCTTGTACTATCTCTTAGGTGTCTGCCACTGGTTACTGTCAGACTGACAATGGTGGGCTACATGAATCTTAGGTCTAAACCATCCAGACTGTTCTTACACAAGTTCAGAGCATTATCTGCCATCCCAGCATCTGTCTGGTCCGTGGAGGAGCCAGCTGCCTGGTCTTAAACTCCTCTTAACCTGAGCTAGATACTTGGGATGGTGTTGAGAGGAAAAGCCCAGGCTCTCGCTGTCTGGCCAGAAGACCTTGCAGAGGTAGGGGTGAGGATGCCACAGCCTCATCCACCCAAGCTGGGTCCTTTGTCTGCACCAAGCAGCCCATGCACAGCCTGGCAGCCAAAGAAAGCATGAAGACATCCTCGTGCCATCCTTGCCTCTCACTCCCTTCTGATTGACTTGATTCCCAGGTGGAGGGACAGTATACGATCACATCTAACCTGTCCTCATGACCCTTGGGTCTGGGACACACATGATCAGCTCCCACTTTGTGCCGCCCTGCGAGTGGGCGGTGTGTTGTACCCTTACACAGAGGCACTAGCCTTCTCCCCCAGTGACAGGAAAAGTTCTCAGTAACATCGGTGCAACTCTGATGCTGTTACACTGAATTCATAACAGCATGTGTGAGAGCAAAACATAAATCTTAACATCTTGGTGGGAATGGAATGGTGGGGTGTGAGGACTAAAGATTGATCAGGATTAACTTGCTTTCTCTCCATCACTTTTCTTCTGGCAAACTGAGAACAAACTATGCCTTGTCTCAAACACATTCATTACAGAAACAGATGAACAAGACGTTTAATGTAGTTCATGGAATAAATAGGAAATGAATGCAGCAATAATAGCTGAAATATTTTGTCAATTGAGCTCGATGAATGATTATTGATTCTTGGCTTATTTTTAGGTAGCTAATTGTGAGTGTTTGCTATTAGACTGTTATATAAAGTTTATCATTGTAATTATACAATAAAATGATATATTTACAGAAGACTTCCCCTGGTTGACTGCTCATGGGATGTTTACATTCTTTTGCTTATTTTTTGACAGATATTTATAATTCAGCCTTATCCTCTGACTAGGGCTGCGTATATATTTTTTTATAATCTTTAATAGATCTGAGGGGGGAATAAAATGTAATGTATAATTTATTTAATGAATTTGGCTTCTTCTCCTGCTCATAAATTGTTTGTCAGCTGTTTGCGAGTGTCTCGTGTTTATTTGTTATTCAAAAAGGACTTCTGGAATAATTGTTAATGTTCCTTCCTGCTCTGTTAATTGTTCGTGAGCAGTTTGTTCCAAGCGCTCAGGAGGAAAGTCTGAGCTGTAATGTTGGCTGTGAGACTTTCAGGCTTCTGCTGAGGTGGGAACAAACTCCATCAGGAGATGGTCTAGTCCAAGCCCCTGCTCACAGCAGGGTCGGGCAGAGCAGTCTGCCGGTAGCCTTGTCCAGTTGGGTTTTGAATATCTCCAAGGATGGAGACCCACAGGCTCTCTGGGCAATGTGTTCTTGTGTTTGTCTACTATCAGAGGAGAAACAGTTTTTTCTTATGTTTGGCCCCCTTCAGGTACTTCTACACATAGATAAAATCCCCCTGAGCCTTCTTCAGGCTGCACATCACAGGTCTCTCAGCCTCCCCCTTGTACCTCCAACTCTCCAAAACTTTAACCACCCCCGTGGCCCTTTGGTGGTCCGTGTCTTTCTTGTACCAGGGACCTCAGAACTGGATTCCCCAAATGGATCATCTAGTTTGAAGTTCTCTAATATTCTTTCAAGAGCTGCCATACAAACACAAAACTTAGACCTGGATCCTAATTGAATAAAGCTGATTTTCTCTAAATGAGCAAATACTTATACAAGTACTTCTTTATTCTGTTTCCCAGGCTGAATTTTTGAAATATGAATATTCCCACCAGACCTACTTATTCACAGCTATAAACTAATATTCCCATTTCTGCAGCAATTTTGTCCTACGTGTTGGGTGTGCCTTTCCCTAGAAATGCTGGCCCCCGGAGAGCAGCTGCTTCCAGGGGATTTGCGCTTTCCTGGCACAGAGGGTTTGAGATGAGCTTTGGTGCTGCTATTCCTCCTCCCAAGCCCTGGGGACTTCACTGCCATGGTGCAGCTTCCACCACCATCAAAAAACTTCCATCGTCACCTAAAGCACAGAGAAGTTCAGTGGGGTCTTGTCCAGCCAACATCTTCCAGAAGCTGATGACTCCCTTGGACCTGCTGCAGGAACAAGATCAAACGGGCAGTTTCCCTGGGAATACAAATCAGCACGATGGCAGGACACTCACAAAGACAAACAAAACATCACCATAATAGCTCACTGTCCGCTTTCTCCAAGGCTTGCTGTAATACCTGATGTGATTTACCTCTTATGAGTTTGTTCTAACCTATGCACTGTAAGTCTGCGGTAAATGAAAGAGCTTGTGCTCGAAAGGTTTAGGATGAAAGACTTTCTGTCCTCGCTCAATTTATGATATTGTGGGTCTGTAATATTATGTTTCCCTTTATATTAGATTTTCAGTAGATTTCTACAACAACAAAAAAGGAGGGAATGCTAGTTTTATAGCATCTGATAGCTACAAAGTACATTATTAAATTCAAGAACAAGGGCATAATAAAGGTGAAGAGTTAAGTAAAAAGCTCGATGCAAAGCTCACTGAAGTCTTAGGCCCTTGGGCGCTGTGCTGACGTGAAGGATGGGCACCGGATGGCTGGTCGTGCAGAAACCTTCTGTTCCTGCCCAGACTTTGCTGGCTGCTGGCTTTCTTGTGGCTGTTGTCCTCTGTTGCAGTGCTGTTCAATGCTTGTCTGCTGTCATGCTGTGGGACAGGCTAAGCTGGGGGTGTGGGAGAGCTGGGTGCTGGCCAGGGCTTGGATGAGGCCCCTGGGGAGGCAGAAAGGACACCCAGAGGCAAAGCAGTGGGGAATGCTCCAGGCAGTGTTCCGCTGTTCATTGGCAGGGTTTGCTGTTTGTTTGCATGCTTGTCTTTATTACCACCTATTTATCACAGAAAAAAAAAAAAAAAAAAAAAAAACCAGCTAGAACATGTTGCTCTGCTAACATTGCTGGCTTATGCGAGCCATCACTGGGTGTTTTATAGCTGTGAGCAGGTAAATGTGGTGGGTAGCTTTCCAAGTGAATCATTTTTCATAAGAAATCATGACATGGCATGAGCAACATTTTCTGTCCTCCACCCAAGCTTTTGCCATTAGGTCTGTGAGGAGGTTTGGGCTGTGTTCTGTTTCTGAATGGAGATTTATACATGCAGCCTCTAAGTAGATCTTAATTTATTTTGTGTAGTGAAAAGCCACATTCCTGCTCAGCCGTGGCAGGGACCAGGCAGGGCAGGATGGAGCTGCAGGGAAGAGCACTTAGCTATGGATATGTAGGCAACACCTACGTAGCTTCGACGTGGGTCTGCTGTTGACTTAAACAGAGACATGGGGCCCCTTCGGAGCTCTGAGACGTTCCTCCTGCAAAGCCGGTGGAGTGGGGGACCCTGGAGCAAAGGGAACCACAGGATCCCTCCCAGATTACAAGGCAACTTGTGCAGCTCATCCCTTGGATGAGAGAGGTGGGCTGGAAACAGGGCTGGCGAGGACCCCCTGGGACTAAGGGACAGCGTTATCATGAGGTTTCTTTCTCATTGCTTCTGTAACTGCAGTGGTCTCTAATTAGTCTCTCCGCGCATAGCCCACTTGCAGGCTTGCTCACGGATAAAATTGACCTTTAAACGAGAGAACTGAGATACTCAAGGGACCGGACATCTCAAGAACTGGACAGCAGGTGAACATTAATCTGAGAGACATAAATTTTTTATGCTACAGCTTAAAACCTCCCGTCATCTGCGCGATTTACATCTTTGCCCTTCTGGGCTCCAGGGTCCTCCTGCTTGTTACTATCCTCCAGGAATTTTGTGAGAATAACACCGGGGTGATGGAGATGAGACAGGCATCTTGCAGTCCATTTCTCCATGTCTGTGCCCTGGATGGGCTCTGAGAGAGCTGGTGTCTGGCCACCACGTGCCCTCCCTGAGCATCAGCTTCCCTGCCTGTGGGATGGGGTTAATGATGCTGGCTTTCCCTGATAAACCCCAAAATGACAACCTTACATGAGAAAAATGAAGTTCAGACGATCTGCAGCCCCATGATACCAGGACCTGAGGGTGTCGAGTCAAAGGGGTGGGAACAGGGTGAGAGCCTTCCAGCAAACTGCAATTGCTCTCTGCCACATTCTGCAGTAAATCATCACCTTTTTAACAGCCGTGCTGTGTGAGCCGAGGAGACATAAAAGGAAAAAAAAAAATCCATGCGTTGCATTTTGTTATAATGAAAGACTGCTAATTGTTTATGCCCAATGTGCTCTCATGTTTATGTTACTGTTTCGCCACACAGCTCCTGCAGTAAGCTGGCTGTAAAACAAACCCTCCTACAGCAACCCCGCGCAGCTTCCTTGGGAGGCTGGTTTAGCATGCCCGTGTCTCCTGCTCCCTGCATGCAGGCGCTACTGATTAGCACTTATTTACAAAACTAGTGTTTGTTCTGAGGACAAGGAGGATGTTTAACAGGCAGGTCTCTTGGGAAGGAGCTATTTAAAAGAGCCTTGAATGAGGCTGAGGTGGGATATCTGGGCAGATGGATCTGTAAACAGTGGCTGTGTTTCTGTTGATTTGTGGTGGCTGGGAAGGTCCTGGCACGATGGAGAGCAGGGATGCCCTGTCCACTCCTGCCTGCCCCATCTTGCCCCCTCCTGAGCCTGGTGTTGGGCTTCCTGGCCTGTGGTGCTCAGGATGGTTATGACACGTCCGTGTGACAGCTACACCGCTGCCATGCCAGGGTGGGTCGTGCGAGGAGGGATCCTTCCAGCTCCCCGTCAGTCCCTGCCCCCCCGGCTGGATCTGGAGCTTTCTCCAGCTGGTGGTTCTGTGTGTGAGCCCTTTTCCAGAGCATGGCTGCATGGGCAGGAGTTGTTTTGATCCTTTTGGGACCTGATTAGTTGTTAATACCACCTCTGCTCTGCAAAACAGTCCAGATCTTCCCCTTCTGTGTTTTCATGCTTGCAAACATGGAATTCCGCCTCCTCTCTTACTCCCTTCCCTTGCTTTCCTGTTAGCCAGGAAACCACCTTCAGATGGTTCAGGTTTTGTATCTGAATGGCAAAGAGACATGGTTAAGGAAAATGCTTTCTGTTCTATGTTCAGAGACCAGAAAACCACACATACACAAAAACCGTAATGTCTGTGCCAGAGGGTGCCTCCTCGCAGCTTGTGCAACACTGAAAGCAGAGCCGGGGTCTGCCAGCAGCTCGGGATTTGGGGACAGACAGTCCCCCTGCTTGCTAGCACAGGAGGGGGTTTCCCAGGGGAGCAGAGGAGACCTGGAGCCCCACCGGCACGGCTGTTGCAGCGTGTCCCTTGCTGTGCACACAGCAGCGGTCACACCAACGCACAACCCTGTGTAAAGGGATGTGCGTTTTCGTGAGATCCTGACCATGTCCATGCCAAAATAAGACAAATTCCACACGAATGGGCTAGGCGGTTGCATTGAGAAACCCTCATGAGGGTGACTCAGTGCATGGACAACCTGGGCCACCGAGGGTGCTGCTCAGTGTGCCACCGGAGCTCCTGGTCCCCAGCACCTAGCTCAGCCACACTTCAGCTCCATGTGCAGCATTAGTTTGGCCTCACTTTGTGAAACAATTGCTCCTGTTTGCCTCTGAAAAGGGATGGCATTTTCAGCTGCCTGGTTAGATTGAGAAGGCATTGCTAAACTCTTCTGAGGGAGCCGTTTCATTCTGCTCAGCTTAAATACAAGCCCATAAGTGCTGTGGAAGATTTTTCTAGCTGGGCCTTATGCCTCCATCTTACTAATAATTCCAGATCTCTGAAAAACTATCACTCTTCTGGGAAGTGCTGGGAAGGCTGGAGTGGAGCTCTTGTTTTCTTGCAAGAATACTTGACAGAGGACACAAAACGCTGAATTAGGGGAGAGTGGGATGCTGTGGCTAGGGGTGATGCCACCGTGAAGCCATGAAGGGCTTGGCCAGGAGTGTGGTGGGCAGGATGGGCTTGGAGTAGGGTGGTGGGTGAGGATGGCTGCACGGACAGATAGAGCCATCTCACTCATTGCTTCTGGCCCTCTGTGCTGGGGTGAGCACAGAGGGTGATGTCTGGACCTGGCCGTGTTGACTAGGCAGCAGAGGTGCCTGGTGCCCTCCCCTGACAATGTTTTTGGGTGTCTCGGCACCACTTCCAAAGAGGTAATATTTCACCCTGGGAGTTGACAGGTCAGTTCTACATGGCTTCTCCCATTTTGGAAGCCTTTGTCTTCTGAATACCAATTTAAAGCCAAGCAGAGCTCAGGATATACTCCAGATTTCCATTGTTTTTCTTTGGAGCTTTTCTCTCTGCATACAGTTTCGCTAGGGTGTTTCTTTCTGGACATTAACTGAAGACAAAGCAGGGCATTGATCTTTGTCAGCAGGGCCGTGAGAGGCCCAAGTAAGGCTTTACTAAAGGGTGAGCAAGGTCTTGTGCTTTCCCCTTCGTGGGAATGGCGTTTGCTAAGAGGTAAACCAAGGTAGATAAGGTGGAGGAGAAGAAAGTTTTTACCTGTATTTTTTGAGTCTTATAACCTTCGGAAGTTGGAAGGCTGGTAGAAGGATTATTCTGCTCTTTATATGGGATTAAGGTGTCCTCGTAACCACCTTGAATTGAAGGACTGGGAGAAATAAGAGCAATAAACTGGGACCAGTGTGATGGATGGCTCCTGAAGGAGTGACTTTCCTGTTGCAGGTTTGCATTGCTCCCTGGGACAGCTGGGGTCTAGCTGTACAATCTTCCAAAAGGTGCTGGATACAATGGTGAGGTTCCCCAGAGGCGTTTGCGGAGGCGACCTGTGCACTTGAGGAAGGCGCAGCGCTGGCAGAAAGGGACCTGGGGCTCTCATTTCCCTGCCGGTGGTGACAGCAGGGTGGCCAGGCAGGGGATTGCTCGTCCAACCCCTGCCAGCTCACACCACTCACAAGCAAGGGTGGAAGGGTTCTCCTCTGATCACCACCCCCTCCATTGCCTGCTTCTCACAGGAGCTGCTTGGGCTTTGGGCGAGACGTGATACAACCTGGGGAACTTGGCTTGCTGCCGTACGCTCTTGAGCAGCAAAAACAAAGCAGAAGTTCATGGTAGTACTGCGGTAGAGAAATGCTGCATTAAAGCAGAAAATATCCAACCTGCATTGCAAATGAAGAGGTTTTTCATTTGTGTTGTAAAGGAGGAAAAATACCTCCAAGCCTAGTTAATAACACAGGAAAGCTCTTGTGGCTATCAGGGATCTTCAGCTCTAATCCCCTCTGATAACAGTAAATTGAACCAGCTCCTCTGCTGAGGTTTTTCTGCAGCTGCATCATACCCATATAATAAGAGAAATGGGCACTGCCTCTCCTATTTACCATTTCTTCATTTAAATAAGTTTTTAAACTGCACTTTTCTTCCTCCAGAGACATCTGATTTACTGCATTTTAAATGGAAACCACTCCTGCAACAATACCTTTTCCTATCAAGATTTGTAATCAGGCTGTTTCTGTTGAACTGTTGTTATTCAAGTTATTAATTTGTCATTTTGTGCAGAATATGATCACAGACAGAGATGAGCAAAAAGGTCTATTCACCTGCAGGCAGAGCAAGATGGATTTAATTAGAGCAAAGCAAGCTGCAGGTTTTATTTTGTGTATGTGTGTGTTTTTTTTCTCATCCGGCAGTTTAAAAGCTTATACAGCAATCTGCATAAATTACTACGCACATTTTTTATTTAGATCTTACACCCAATTTGATTAATGATAATGACTTTGACAGGGTCATAGTGAATGTCATGTAAGGGAATGGGTTCTACCAGTTTTGGTGCTATTCTTTCTAGAGAGAAAGCAAACACCAGGAACCATCCCTTAACACAGGATGCAAGGACAGTGCAGCACTGGAACAAATCCTAGAGAGGTCTGAGGATCTCCTTCCTTGGAGGTTTTTAAGACTCATTCGGGTACACTCCTGCCTAACCTGGTCTAGGGTTGGTGCTAGCCCTCCTTTTGGAAGATGTTGGGTCAGAGACCTCTGGAGACACCCTGCAGATGACGTTTCTGTGGTTCCTCTGGTTCTGCACCAAGCCAGTGCCAGGTTTGTCTGCCTCAGTAGGGGTGGCTTTATTTAGGTGAAAGAAGAAGCTAAGATTATGATCCCACTCTCTACATGAATGGAAAAGTGAAGTTTGCAGTAGGAAAACCCCCATTTTTATTGATGTTGCACAGAGGTAAGCAATCTTGCATCTGGTTTTAGGAGAGCAATATAACTGGCTTTGACAGCCGGGCCTAATAATAATAAAAAGGCCCAGCTCCTTGTAGTGCATCCTGATAGCAAAACTGGAGTGTGAATTTACCCCATAAAAATTCATCTACCATGGCTAAAGCCCTGTAAATTGAATTCTGTATTTTGGTTGTTAAATAAACAAAAACAAAAACAAAAACAAAAACAAAAAAAACCACACACAGACGCACACAAAAAGACAACATAATGATAGAAACATTGCTCAGCTCTTGCAATCGTATCTTGCTAAAACATTACTTAGAGTAATTTACGGGGTTTGATTAAAACATATATTTAAATGAACTATCATTTCCCTTCTCTCCCTGTCTCTTCCTCCACCACTACCCCCACCCCAAGGATGTAAAACATTACACTGAGTCTACACTTCTTCAAACAGAAATGATGAGCCTATTTCTCTGCAGAATAAAGTCCTGCCCCACGTTGGTGCTGGCCGTATCCCGTGCTGCCACCAGCCAGTGAGATGTTGCCCCATGCCCAGAGCTCTGCCCACCCCACCCTGCCGACCCTTGCCCCTTGCATCCACTTGGGCTTGTGCCAAAACGTGCCATGGAGAGAGCAGGATAGGATGCTTGCAAGTATAAAACCTGAGCAAAAGGAGATAAATTAGTATTAAAGTGCTTTCAGACATCAGAGAATGTGTTCCTTGATTGTGCTCAGCTGAGGCCAGCTCTATTAGACTGGAGCAAAAACCCAGTGAGCTCAGTGTCTGCTTTTGACAGCAAGCGAGATGGACCAAATATAATGATTCTTCCTTTCATCACTGTCCCAAGAGCTGAGAACACATAGCTTATGCACTCCCTGAACCAGAGGCTGGGGTTTTTGTTGAATTTAAAGGCCTTCAATGGATTATTCTTCTATGAACTTTTCCAACTGCTTTTTGAACCCATATAAAATTTCATATCCGTGGGGTCCTGCAGTGAGAAGTTCCACAGCTGAGCAATGCGATGTGTGAAGTGCCTCCTTTTGCCTGTTTTGAACCTTTCAATTACTGGTTTCACTTAATGGTCCCAAATTGTTATATTAGAAGAGACCACAAACAGTCATTTTCTATCTACTGTGTCCAAGCCAGTTTTCTGTCTCCTTGCTGTCTTCTGTGCCTCTCAATTCTAGTTTCTGTTTCCCATCCTGGGAGGTCCCAGTCTGTTCAGCTGTTCCTCATTTGGAAGCTGTTTCATACCTTTGATGACTTTTGCTGCTTTCCCCTGGAATTTTTTTCAGTTTCACTTTATTCTTTTTGAAACAGAAAGACCAGACTTTGCCCAGCTTTCAAGATGTAGACAAGCCATCAATTATGCAGTGGCATAAAGCAGCAAAATAGACATTCTGCTCTGTTCTCTAGTATTCCTACTATTTCCTCGTAGGTTATCACTGTCATTTCTATTGTGAATTCCCCAAATTTTTTCAGCCCCATGACATTAAGTGCAGTTCATAATTATTTGAATCCAGTTGCATTTGACAGGCTTAGACAGATACCAATCCATCTTCCACTTCCAACACAGCTGTTAGAAACCCTGATTATTCCAAACCTTTAATTCTGTTTGCACATTGCCACTGCCTCCTTGTGATAGGCATTCCTGGGAGATGTGAATTTTATAATAAAAGACATATATTTACAAGAAATCTTTCCAGAAGTAATATTCTGTGAATTTCCTGTTAGCTGCCAGCAATTTGCAGCAGTGCTCTCGGTGGCAGCAGCAGCAGTAAATGAACTACCCTTTTCACAGCTGCCTTACACTGGAACCTACAAAACATTTCTGTATCAGCCTACAAATAAGTCTGAGCAATGGTTCCTCAAGAGAACGGGGATGTGGACAGGCTGAGCAACAACATTTTTCCACTTCAACACTATTTCACATTTGCAAAAAAAGGTGTTGCAGCCCTGAGCAGTGACTCGAGGTGGTGACAGGCTGGGTGCGCTCCTGGGTGGCAGCTGCTGCGAGTGATGTGCAGAGGACGTAGAGGTGATTTCCCTAGGGTAGCAAACAGCCAAGAGCATCTTGGCTGTTCTTCACATGCTTTGCTATTTAACTTCCACCTCAGAGCTGGGTGTCTAGTCCAAGCTAGTCACCATCGCTCTTGTTGGAGTCAGAGACATTGGCATCACCAGAGGACATTTTCATCTTCACCACCAGTCCTGGCTTGGGCTAGCCTCTTCCCCTCCTGAGCCCTGCAATGGATGCAATGAGCTGAGCTTCTCTCCTCATCCATTGAAGCAAAACCTGAGCATCAACCTACAGCACCAGCTGGATTCAAATCAGTTACCAGCATCCGACCATCCTTGTGTAGAACTAGAAGATAAAACCAGCTCTCATGCTGCCTTCCAGCTGGCACCAGGAGGACAGATAGTGCCCACACCAATGCAGAGTGAGAGTGATGCATGGTATAAAGCCAGCACAAAGCTAACCTGTGTGTCTCTCTGAGCAATGCTGGTCCAGTGGAGAAAGCCTGCAGTGTCTTTCATTGTGCAGCTACGGCATCTTTTATCTGGCACTAGATTCTCCAGGTTCAGCTCTTACCGCCATGGTTGAATGTGGGCTCTGAACACCATTCTCTCAGGGAGGGGAAAACCTGGGGAAAGCAGAGACTTTGCTTGAGCTGGGAGCATCCTTCGGGTGAGTGACCACATCCCTGTGCTGTGTTGGAGGCAGGTGGGGGTCCCAGCTATTTCAGCACCCCCTGAGGACCGCATGATCTGATCTGGAAGGGGAGATGCCGAGTCCTCAGCAGCTGGAAATGCTTTGAAGACCTGAGCTCTATCCAAAGCTGTTTTATTTTTTTCCCCTCCTTTTCTGACAGCAGCAGCAGGACCATCAGGTGTTTCGAAGAATGATTTTAATCACTTACCCAATTGAAGTGCTTGCCTCCTTTGACTTTGATATTTCTTGTCATTAGCCTACTGACCTCTGGGATTAAGGTATTCATCTTTAAATGCTGAACCAGCTTTGTTTATGCTGGGGCTGGGGGTTTCTGCACCTGCTTTTCCCAGCATTGGATTCTTTCCTCAGTGATGGCCGATGGTACCCAAGTGATGCTGCAAGAGGCAGCATCTCCCCCAGCACCATCTTCTCTGCTCTTTATTTGCTACAATGATATTTAATTCCACTGATCTTATTGTGAGATTAAAGAGGACTATGTGTTCACTTCTCTTGCTGGCTTTACAGATTTTTTTTTCCCCCTATATATTTACTGGGGTTTTGTGCATGATCCTTGTTGTTTTGTGTTTCAGAATAGCTGGGTTTTACACTGGAGTGGTGCTCTCTGTGATCCAGAGCTTGCTTTTCTCACCTCATTAACACCTGGAAATCCAGAGGTGTTTGTGCCGCCCATACCCACCTTATGCTGGGTGCTCTGCAGATGGCAAGGGGGACCCAAACAGCTTAAGGGGCTAAGGCAGCCCAGAGCAGATGGAGCTATCACAGGTGAACCAGATACTGAGACTGTTACTAGACAGCACAGGCTTGTACCAGTGCAAACCAGTCCTGCCTTGGTCAGTTACTGGTGGGGCTGAGCATGGATGAGAGCTTCTGCTCCTCACCAAGGCAGCAGGTGGGTCCTGCCTTTCTCCCAGTGGCCACTGGGCATGGTCCCCCCAGAGCCCCTTCCCTTTGCATGGCTCCAGCTGGTGTGTGGCCACGGGGAAGCTGTAATTTCTGTTTTCTCTCTTTGGAGGGAGGCCATCTGACTCACTTTTTGGCTTTTTATGCTGTGAAGGATGCTGGACCTGTAGACAATTGGCTGGGCACAAATCTGGACCAGAGCACCTCTGTCTATTACACCTGAGTTGCTTCTACCTCCATCTGTATCTAACAGGGAAAACTCCTCTGCTGGGACACATACTGTTGCTGCAAGAAGTCGAACCTCAGGGAGCCAAGGCCACCACCGACTCCTTGCTGGGTGCAAGTCCCATTTTCTCTGATCCTTTCCCACCTATGCCAAGATCTGGATTAGTATGCTCAATGGGATCACCCCGGCTGTCCGCCCCCAGGGACTGTTCGCTGCCTGAGCTGGAGGAGCAGCCAGGCTGGTCTCTGCCCCTCACCACTCTGCAAGGACCACAATACCAGAACTGAACACCAGAATTAGCTGGAGGTCCAGAACAGGGAATTGCTGAGGAGTATTTGGGCTGTCTCTCTACGGTGATGAATTTCACCTTGCTTGGTAGAGCTGGCTCTTTGCTAAATGCAACGTTCATGACACGATCTGTCTTCAGAAGGTGGGAGATGGGAGCAGTGGAAAATAATGGTTTGGGGTTTATTTTATTTTATTCATTTATGTTTTTATTTTTTTGTATTACAAAAGTTGAAAAGGAAACAGCTTCCCTCTGCAAGCCACAGGAGAGGCTGGTTTGCTCTGACCCCCCATATGTCACTTCAAGGTTCAGGTCTCATTGTGCCAGTGGGAGATTTTCTTCCCCAAACCAGGTCTCGCTATTCTTCAGGAGCTGATCCAAGAAGCCAAAATGAGTTTTTACACTATGAACTCCCAAGGAAAGTGGGGAAGCAAGGCAGGAGTGTGGAGGTGCTGGTGCCTCCAGAGCCAACCTGAGACCTTTGCTGGCAGCAGGAGCCCCCCATGATTAACCTGCACACATCTCATGGCTCAGCTGAGGCCATGGAGGGGCATAGAGAGAGTGCAGGGAATGGCTCCAAAACAGAAATGTCACTCTCAGCTGATTTTCTCCATCTTGAGATCTTCCAAATACAAATTATCTGAACATTTGTTTCTCGTAGCAGGAGCTATTATTTCTGACATATTTATCCAGCTCAGTGGTACCTTGAGATATCACTTTTGACAGATAACCTTCTTAAATTAAACATACAAATGTACCGTACTGAGCGGGAAGATATGAGCACTAATGATTCCAAGGACGATGGAGAAACCTGCCCATTAGCTCCTCCTGAGCTGCTAAATTTGCTCCTTTATTAGGAAAAGAAACAGCAGACCAGCTTGATCAGAAGGGTAGTGGGCAAAGAGATCACAGATATGGGATTTAAGACAAAATGCAATCCATACTGAGATGTGGGAGAGGCCAGGGACAAGAAGGCAGATCTCTGCTGCATGAAAACTGAAGCCAGGTTAAAGGCTGGCCTCGGTTCATGTTACACGCTTGAATTTTTAACCCAGAACCAAGCCCAACAGCTAGACCCATCAGGGACGCTCTCCTTAGGATGGGGTGGCAGCATGGGGTGGAGCAGGATGGACCAGCAGCTGGGTCATCCCAGAGAGAAGTGCTGCAAATGGGGGCCTGGTTCCTCTTCTAGCTTTTAGAGCCTCCACTAGTCCTTGGTGCAGCCGTGACAGAAGAGTGCTGGGGTGCTCACAGGTTGCTCTTTCCCTGGTGGGAGGCAAACAGCTCCCTGGGATGCTAATGCTACTGAACACTTTGCCTTTTGGAGACGTCATTGCATTTGGTGCGATGTTCCTTGCTGTCTCTTTCCTTTGTCTCCTCACTCATATTGTGTCTAACCTGTCCTAAATGCTTTGGAGCAGGGACAGTCCTCATTATTTGCGTGGTACCTACTAAGGCCTTACATTTGATCAAGAGCTATGCCTCTAGCATCAGTCATATCATTAAATAAAAGAAGTACACTGCAATGTGATAGTTTTCCACTCAGTTGTTGGAGAGGCCCATGGGATATGGCTCTTCAGCTTTTAAAAAAAGGGTGAAGGAGTTAAAAGACACAACATTTAACTTCTGGTATGAAGTGTGCAGGCTTGCTGTGGGAAACTGGCAGATATTTGTCTGTAAATATGCTGCACAACCTGCCAGGCTGATGGCCAAAGTTGCTCAGAGGGCTGATGGACATGAAGGTCCCGGGGGGCGTTCTGGCTGCTGCATCCCGTCCCCATGTTGGCCCTCGGGGACACCAGCCCCTTTCTGGGGATGGCAGCATGTCCCTGTACCTCTCTCGAGGGTCCCGCTTGCATCGTAAACTGCCGGAGACGATGGGCTTTCACTGAGATGTCAAAATGTGACTGCCCCAGGTGGAGGCATGAGCCTGCAGCTCTTGCCCAAAAGTCCTCACTGGAGGGCACCACAGGGGTGAGTTTTTCCCAAATGAGAAATGATTGCTTGTCAAAGCCTGAACCAAACGTTTCCCTCTTTCCAGATATTGCACTGATTATAAAATGTATTTAATTTATAAGATTTTTTATAACATTTGTTTACCAGTTATTCTGAAACGGAATTGGATCATTCAATTTCCACCAAATTGCTGCCACGGCCTCCGCCCTGCTCCGCTCACAGGATGGATGATTTCAATCTCCTCTTTTCCTCTTAGCTTCTTCCAAACCCCTACCATTTGTCTCCTCAGCCTCCCATTTTTCTTCCCTCATTGATGAAAAGGTTTTGAACGATCCCCACCTCCCTACCCCAGATGAAACGGCCAGTTCCTTGACACACTGAAATTGCTCATAGTCCTTGCTACTTCTTTTCCAAAATGGAGCATTTTTGAAGAATTAGGTAGCCCAGCACTCCGCCAGCTCCTAGCTTACATGGGGCAGATGCAGACAGCATCTGTGCAGCGGTAGCATCAGCGCTGCCATAGCATGCCGTTGTGTGTCTGTAATTAAGCTGGAGGTTTATGATTCAGTGTTTAGGCTTTGTTTTTTCTTAGTGGATGGTGAGGAACTCTCTGGAGGAAGCGCTTTTTGCTGTTCGCTCGATTGCAGTTATATATATGTTCCTCCCAAATTCTCTCCCCGCATAATGTCAAGAGCACTCTTTTGAAAAATGGATAATCTATACGGGGAATTTTACAGCCAGGTTCCATTTTTAAAAGTCAAAGATAAAACCCAAGGAAAATGAAAAGAAAAAGGAGAAGAAAAAGAGCAGAAGAATGGAAGGAATAAGGGAAGCAGCTGTAAGGGGGGGAGGGGGAGAGAAGAAGGAGAGAGGAAAAGAGATGAAGAAGGAGATAGAGCCCTGCCTCTTACAGCAATAAGCTGCAGAAAAAATGAGCAGGGAGAGAAAGGGCTGTTTTGGGAGTCTGGAGAAAATTGGTCATATCCAGAACCCAGCCTGCCTATTACAGAGCTGTTTTCCAGTGGTTTTCAATCTTTTCCCATTTCTAGGTCTTTACCAATTTTCCAGTCGAAGTGCTTATCTCGTTGGTGCTTTCCTACACTTGGATCTATGTACAGGATACAGCCACTTTCCTTGCCATTTCTGGGAGGGACAAGGACAGATCCTGCACAGACACCTCTGCAGGGCCTGGATACCCCTGGGGTCTCTCTCTGCTCCTTCCAGCTCCTTATCTCCTTCCAAATCCCTCACTGGGGATATGAATTTGTTGTACGGTTTCATACCACTCACAGGCTTGAAATTCACTTCAGAGGAAATACATGGAGTAAATAACAGCAAATACGTAATAGTGGCTGGAAATAGCACTGGCAATTTCAGCTAGAAAAAGATTTCTAAAAAAAAATTGAAAAATGTAATCTGGGAATTTCCCAGATGAAAAGCTTTCCTTTGGAAACAGCAGCATGTTTGATTAGCAGACTTTCATAGCAAAGCCTTTTGAGTCTAAAGATTTTTTTTTAATTTTTATTTTCAAGTGAGTTTTTAAATTTAAGAATTGGATTAATTGAAAGAAAAGGTGTTAAAGGACTAAATTGCTCCCCAGAAATGGATTGGATTAAACAGAAAGGTTTTTCTCTCTCTAAACTCACAAGAGAGGCTGCTTTGGGGGCACATGTCATCTGTGAGGGTATCTAGGCTGGAGACTGATTTTGCAGGGATGGAAGGGGTGGGATCTGAGGCTGGGAAATAAATTGCAGCCACATCTGAAAAAGAACTATACAAAATCCTAATGAAAACCACCAATTTTCTGGTTCATCCCATGACACCTCCAAAACGTGATATGAGTATATTTTCCCCCTCTTTTGCCTAATTTAAAGTCATGAAAGGCAAGGAGCTGCTTATTTCTGTGGCAGTGGCAGAGGGCTCTGCCCATCTGGAGAGGGCACAGCCATGCTCAGTGTGCCTTGGGGAAGGCTGGGACTTGGGTCAATGCAGTCGGATTTCTGGGTCAAAGCATGTAAAGGTCTGTCCCCCTACAGTGCCGCGGCTGGAAAAGCAATAAATCAGCCTAGATTCACACAGCAGAGGGAAGGATGCAAATGCCCATTTTATGTGATAGTCATGAGTCCCTGCCTGGGATGGGGGAAACTGAACCCCTTACACTCTGGGGTAGATTTAGGTCTCTACCTCAACCACGACCTGTAAGAAGACGTGCCTTGTACTTATACTATGCATACAGACATTTTTTTCCAGCCTTGAGTAACTCAGTTTCAAAGTCCTAGTACAACATTACAAGCCAAATTCCAAGTGCTTCTAATTTCCTATGCCCTTTTCTCTGCTCTCTAACGATGGTTTCCATAATTGCAGAGGCTGGGAGTGTGAGCTGGTCATGTTTCTGCCTGAATCCACAAGTGGCTCTTCAGAAAACAAAACAAACCAAAACAAAAGAACACGGAGGAAAACTACTTTGGCAATTCCTCCCCCTGACATCTGAGTTGCACATTAATTGTGGATGAACAATGCTGCTGGTGCACTCAGGCTGTGGCAGAATGCTCTGGCAGAAGAAAACACGTAGGAGAGGTGATGGGAGACTTCAGGGAGGGGAAGGGGATGAGTACCAGCAGCACTGCAGCAATAATTAAAAATCCTCTTGGGAAACTTTGGGTGCTTCCCAAGCCGTCACCCTGCAACGTGAAACAATTAGCTCTACTAAAGCTAAGAGCTGTTTAGACTAATTGGACGCCTTGCCAGTGAGCTAGAAAAACTAGCGAATGAGTGCTAAGCAAAACCCCCGTGTGGTTCATGAATTGTAAAAATGTTATAGCTAATAGGATGCTGGATGGATGGAAAGGGAAGAGGCTCATGTGTTCAATATGTGAGCTCAGCCGAAGGCCCGGGGGAGAAGCAGCAACTGTGTCGGGCGTCCTTCAATGAGCACAAGTGATGCCATGGCTGGGCTAAACAGGAGCAGCTCCGCACCTTGCTGCCAGCGCCAGCCAGCTTGTCCTCGTCCTCTGGCCATGCAGGATGCTGCTCTTTGGCCACTGACCTGAGCCTGAGTGAGACAGATAGCACCCAGAGTACAGTTTTTCTTTGGGTTGCTTTGTGTTTTGAACCAAAAAGGCTGATGAAGAAAATTGATGTATGTAGTACAACAGCAGGCTGTGACTGGGCAGCCTTGCTTTACTTTTATTGTTTTTGTTTGTTTTTTGCGTGTTTTTTTTTTTACTCCCACATGAAAAACAAGATAGAAATATGTTTGAGCCAAAATGAAACATCTTGCCTTTTCAGGCAATTTTTAAAAAACTGGCGAGGTTTGTTTATTCTGGCCCTTTGTGTTTGTTTTTGGTCTTAGTGGTTATTTCCAAAGGAAAGAAGAGTTCATAAGAAACATACAGAAAAACCTGAAAGCCATCATCAGAGGCTCTCAGGATGTCTGTGAGAGGTGGCTGTCCCAGGATGGGGTGGTGGGAGGGTCTGGGGTGCAGATGGACAGACCACAGTGTGGACACCATGCTCCACCAGCCCACGGGCAGGTTTGCTCCAGCTCCTGCTGCCTCCAGGATGCTGCGTGCTGGTGTGCAGCCTGGTTGGATGATTTCTACGCTCCCTATCTGGTGTGTGAATCCTGTCTGATGCTGGGGGCACTTCGTCCCCATCTGTGTCAGGCTGCAGATGCACGGGGAAACCCAGCAGTTACCTCCTGCTGTCCTTTGGCCAGCCATGTTGCTTGGGCATCCCACAGGCTGGAGGCACAGGGCTTGTAGTAAAGACTTCTTGTCGCATGTGCTGTAACACCGATGTGGAGCCATCCCGTACAGAGAGGCTGCCTCCTCAGCAGAAGTGATTTTCCAGTGGAGATGTCACCAACATTTAGAAGGAGAAGATCTGCTCCAGGCCACAGGGTATTTCCACTCACCCCAAAGGCAGGGCACGGGCAAAAGCTGCCCAGACACCTCCTGCCTTTGGCCTTGCACAGGGTCCTTGTAGGGTATGTCTTGTCACATAAAAGACTTTACTTTGCTGAAACAAATTTCAAAAAAAACTACAATTCTTTTTTCCCCGTGATGTGCTAGAGTTTCTCCTGGTGCAGCCTGTTGTGTTTTAACCCAGCAGGCAGCTCAGCAGCACACAGTCTTTTGCTCACTCTCCCCAGGTGGGATGGGGAGAGAATCAGAAAGGTGAAAGTGTGAGAACTCATGGGTTGAGAAAAAGACTGTTTACGGGGTAAAGATAAAGCTGGGTGTGCAAGGAAAATAAAACAAGGAATTCATTTGCTACTTCCCACTGGCAGGCAGATGTTCAGCCACTTCCAGGAAAGCAGGGCTCATCACATGTAGTGGTTTCCTGGGAAGACAAATGCCATTGCTCCAAATGTCCCTTCCTCCTTTTTCCCCCAGCTGTATTGCTCAGCATGATGCCACATGGCACGGAATGTCCCTTTGGCCAGCTGAGGTCAGCTGTCCTGATCCTGTCCCCTCCCAGCTCTTCGTGCACCCCCAGCCTCCTCGCTGGCCGGGCAGCATGAGAAGCTGAGAGGTCCTTGGGTTTGTGCAAGCACTGCTCTGCAACAACTACAGCATGGTGTGTTATCAGCACTATTTTCATCAGAAGTCCAAAGCACAGTATCATACCAGTCTCTACAAAGAAAATCAACTCTATGCCAGCCAAAACCAGGATGCAGCAGTTCCAGAGTGCTCCATAAGAAGTGTTTTCTTGGTAGGGAGCCCCCTCTACAAGGCAACCATACGGTCTCCCATAAGCAGCAAAGCCTACAACATTGCCATTTCCAGATATCTGGCTTTCCAGATGCTTCACAACAAGCAAGGACTTTCTTCAAAGAAGAGAAAACTTTCTCCTCATGTAGCCAATGTCAGACTGAAGGTACTATCACTTGTAACCTTGTGTATTTTTAAAGTTCTTGGAAGGTAGATGTGGCAGCTTGACATCAGCTCTGCACAGAAATGTTTTTTATTCTGGATTTCCATCACCTAGAGAGTTTGTCTTCTCAGCAGCTCAAGCCAGGGCCATCCTGTAGGACATCGCCCCTTCTAGCCTGAAGCAGTTCCTCCAGCCAGATCCAGTGTGGCTGACTGTGGGCATCCAAAATGTGATCCTTATGCCAAAACAATCCGCTGAGAGCAATTTATGTTGATCTGCATCTGGACCATGAAACAAGCTAAAACAGAAACATGATCTCTTGTAGGCTTCGCTCTCTGCTTTACCTTCTATGAAGTCCAAGCGGAAAGTCAGTCTCCTGAGTTTCATGCAGACCTCAGCTACTAGACCATTTGCATATGGATCGGGCTTTTGTGGGTGACTTCCAATAGCATCCAGGCTGCCTTGAAATCACAACACCGTGGACACTTGTGACAACATATGAAGGAATTCAGACATCACCTTGTGTCCAAAGCCCCTGCCAGGTGCCCTAGACTGTGGAGGCACAGGGGGATGAAAAAAGAGTTGATGGGTGGACAGAAGGGATTTGGGGTCAAGCTTCTGACACTGGAAGTACCATGCTCACTATGCAAAGCAGTCAAGAGACAGAAATGGTCCTAAATCTCATTATGTTGCCTACAGGGAAGTCAGCCATTTTTTACCTGCCCTTTGAATAAATAGAGGTTTCCACAGCAGCCTCCAGGAACCTTAATTTTTCACCCATCCTAATAACCATAAAACAGAGACAGGCAAGTAATAAAATGTCAAAATCTATGTGTTTTAAAATCTGAGAGAACTCTCAAATGTCACTGAAATGTGGAATGAAAAAAGGAGATGGGAGAACCTGCAGCTGAGCTATTGTGTTATGGACTCACGCCTGCGGTGGTGGCTGGCAGTCCTCTTCCCATGCCCCCTCTCTTTTGGCCAGGATTTGTGGGACCACTTGAAAAAACAGATTTGGAAACTTTGCCTTCAGTTAGTGCTTTTGTCAGGGAGTGGAAAGAAATTCCTAAAGCACCTCTCCAGGTCAGTGCTGATGAATAACAACATGCAATGTGAGTTAGTTTTTTTCCTAAGTCAAGTTTCTACCAGTTATTGTGGCAATTTGAACAAACACCGCGAGACAAACACACGTGCCAACCCAGAGAGAGGGCTATAAATGACACTTTCTTATACAGTATATCCTTGGGTCAAAAGCTCTCCTTGAACTGTCCCTTTGGCCATACATGTGCTGTACTTCGTAACCTCCAGCTCCTCACACTAAGGCTTCCCATGCAGATGGCAAAGAGAGACCCCCTTGGGCAGCCCTAACTGGAGCCCTTCCCAGGACCTTGAGCCACCTTGTCTCTCTGCAAGCCTGTCCCAGTGGTTCTCCAAACCTGAGACTGGTCTCAGGACCAACCTGGAGAGCATTTTTGCACAACTGAGTGAACAGCCTGTGGCCCCTTCAGTGTAGTGTCTCTGGCCACCAGCAATGGTCTAAGGAAACACCTTATGATGTGAGCTGATGAAATCCTCAGTGAGCCACACCAAGTTCCCACTGCTCCCAACTTTTCAGGCTGTTGAAAGCTGTGGACGAAGAGAGAGTTTTGGTCATGGAGGCTGGAGACGAGGTGTTCTGGTGCTAAGACAGAAGTTCCATTCCTGAGGGAAATGAGATGAAGCAGGGCTGCATTTCCTTTGCTGTATCAATCCCAGTTTAATCCATACTGCAGGGGAGTTCCTGATGGACATGGGTACTGTGTGAGCATTTTGTCCCCCTGTTCTGTGGGCTTCCTCATGGGTTTCATGTAGTGTGGACGCTGAGTGTGGCTGCCCTGACAGTCCTGATGCATTGAGGTTTTTAATGCAGTGTGTCAGCCGATAGCTGCACAGAACATACAAGTTAACACAGAAGGTCCTGGACTTCTCTCCACCCTCTCTGCCCATCAGAATATTTTATATAAATGGCCATCAGAGTGATAACTGGAGCATAAACGGGAAACGGTTTTCTTGTCTGTTAAAAATTCCTCAGATTCAGAAAAAAGTAAAAGAGTACCCCCATGTCAAACCAGGATGACAAGATGACAAGTGGAGATGGTAGCTCTTTTTTTTTTTCCATTTTGTCTTTTTTTTTTTTTGCCAAGCATGCCTTTTTTTTTTTTTTTTTTGAAGAAACCATGCATTTTTTGCACAGCAAAGTACAGTTATGGGCTGTCAGGCATCCCATATTCAGAGACTCTGAATGAATATGATATTTAACTTTCCTTCTTCTTCCATTGTCTGTTGATTAGTCCAAGTTTAACCATGTTTTGAAACTAAAGCCTTCCTCAACTCAGAAACAAACAATGCCTGAAAACCAAAATGCAGAGTTTCAAAAATGCCTAGAGTTTTCTCCAAAATGATTTTTCCTGTTTGTTGAGACTCATCAAAACTAACTTTTTGTTATGATGGTGTTGTGGTTTAACCCGGCAGGCAGCTACACACCACACAGCC